>APFE031177610.1:39001-65449 GCA_000404065.3 Pinus taeda
TTAATCTTTTCCAAGTCCACTGCTATCCCCTCCTTGGAAACAACATTCCCCAAATAATGAGCTTCATTCTGAAAGAAACTACACTTACTATGCTTGGCATACAACTAATGTTATCTCAACAATCTCAACACTCCTTCCAGGTGCTATGAATTCTCTTCCTCACTCTTAGAATATATAAATATATAATCAATAAACACTATAAAAAACTTGTCCAGGTAAGGATCCAACCCAATGTTCATCAAACACGTGAAAGTGGCTCGTGAATTAGTAAGACCAAAAGGAACCACCACAAAATCATAATGCCCATACCTAGTACATAATGTGGTCTTGTAAATATCTTCTTATTTGATGCACACTTGATGATATCCTGATCTTAGATCAATATTTGAGAACACTGATGCTCCCTTCAACTAATCAAACAAGTCATCAATCATCGACAAAGGATACCTATTCTTGATAGTCACCTTGTTCAACTGTCTGTAATCAGTGCACAACTGAGAGTACCATCCTTCTTCTTCACAAAGAACACTGGCACACCCCAAGGCGATACACTTGGCCTTATGTATCCATTATCAAGCATATCCTTAAGCTACAACTTCAATTTCACTAATTCCAAAGTGCTCATCTTGTAAGGCACCTTTGATGCTGGTGCTTCTCCTGAAATCAACTCAATAGAAAAGTCCACTTCCATATGAAGAGGAAACACTTAAATATCTACTAGAAACACATCCTAAAATTGTTGCAAAATAAGATACCTCTTCAAGACTTCATCATCCTCAACATCCTTCCCTTTGTCACCATAAATATGAACAACAAACATTACACATCCTTTTCAACAACTGTGCTTTGCCTGCATAGCTATATCATTCTCAATTTATGTAGGCTTCTTCTTTCCCTACAAGATTTTCTTTTCTCCATCATCATCCAAGAACTCAATATCTTTCTCATAACAATCCACTTTGGTCCTATGAGTAAATAGCCAATCCATACCGAAAATCATGCTCTATGAACCTAAAGGAAGCACAATTAGATGTGTTGATGTAAGTGTTATCACTCAGATTTTCCTTTGAAGTTATTGGAAAAAGGAAAGGATCTGAGGTAACCACAAACCAACTTTTAGGCTTAGGTGGTAGCCCACCTAGTCCAGAGAGGGATCTCTCTTTATGATTTAGCTATGTTTGAAAGGATTTTAGGCTAGTATTAATGTTCAATGAGGTTGTTTTGTTTGAGAATGGTGGAGTTCTGAAACAAATGGGAAAACTAGGCTTTTAGGCCA
The DNA here is from genome assembly GCA_000404065.3 of Pinus taeda. Classification (NCBI taxonomy): domain Eukaryota; kingdom Viridiplantae; phylum Streptophyta; class Pinopsida; order Pinales; family Pinaceae; genus Pinus; species Pinus taeda. Next base: position 40,278 of record APFE031177610.1, read on the forward strand.
TTGGGCTATGGAGTCAAATAGGGATAGTTCACTTGAATAAGTCAAACTGCTGAGGTATGAGTTCAACAAGCAGGATAATAGAGTAAAAACAAACTTTGAGGCTTGAATGGATGATAATTCTTCTTAAAACTAGAGGGCAATCAAGAATCCTCAAGCTAGGATAAGAAATAAGAAAGGAAGATAGGTCAACTAGCAGAGGGCAATTAAGAATCCTATACCAGGGACTTATTAGAGAAAACTACAGGGATAGAGGAGCAATTAAGAATTCATTTATCAAAATAGTTTAGAAGAAAACATATAAATGGTAGACTGTTGATAACAGAGAGCTATAAAGCTAATTTTGATATACTTTGACTATTTTACCATTTAGATTTCAGATGCATGAAACATTGAAACATATTGAAAACACATAAAATCACAAGGATAGAATACTTATTTGCAATTATACTACACGAGAATCTAATGAAATGTCCTCAACTTTCATTCCTTTTCCAGAAAAAATCCAGATTTGATTACAACAACTTTCTTAACTTAACAACATAGACTTACAGAGATGTTATAGAACCCACCCAGAATACTTCGAATGGAGAAGTATTTATACAAAAATTACATCAAAATATCTCATAAATACATGAGATTTATTCTAGGGAATACAAAATATCTTTCACAAAAATATAGAGACAGATGTAAAATTGATTGTTACTGTCCCTTTATTCATGGAAGAGTTGGAGGTTGAAGCTCGAATTTGCTTCTTGTTGTTGCTTTGGTAATTGTGTGTTGTATCCTTGTTTACTTTTCCCTACTGATACTCTTTACCTGTTTACTATAATTTACCTCAATGAATATTTTCTTTTACCTCAGAGTTACCATAGTCCAAATCCCTGTGGGGAGTAGTGATTGGAGCAACGTTTAGGGCAACAGGAGATTTCATCCTTGGTTCTTGTGTTTTCAAGGAAGAAAGTTGGGGGTTTTCAAGGAATTTCAGGAAAAACAGGTGCTTGGGAAGCTGGGGACTAAGAAAATAGCTTAATTGTATTGAATAATTTGGGTTTAAATTAATTTAGTGGAAATTCAGTACAAAAACAGGGTTTCTGAGAGGGAAATGCGGTAAATACCTGTTTCTGGTCGATTGTATGGACAAATGGCTATAGTGAAGGCTTTTCAGGGTGTGCACAGTAGTCCGAAGTGGTATGGAGTTTAACAATTGATGACGGTTGACGGTTGGAAGTCAGTTGCTAGACTGGATGTACTCTATGTGTGCATGGAAGGCAGAAGTCACTTTCTCGAGAAAAAAGGGAAAACAATGAACATTTTTGTTTTTATGCACGAAGTCAATGATTTTTGGCGGGTGAATGAAAATGATAGTTGGCAACAACTGATTGATGGGACACTTTGTCTTTTAGTGGAGGCGGTAAATGGGAGTGGTAATGGTTTTCATCGCACTGCCCTTGGGAGGTTGGTGGTTTTTGCGAGGGTCATGTGATGCCATAGATCGAGTGATATGTAGCACCGGTGAAACATCAAAACTGCTCATATCACGCGGTTAATGCTCGGCCCAAAGGTCCATGCAATATGGGCGAGAGCCGTTGGATGTGGGGAGGTTGATCGGACGGTAGTCGGTAGTGGGAAGTGGCGGGGAGTTAATGGAGGGGCACGATTGTAATTAAAATGACTTTAATTACATCAAGGGTGATATGATTGGTAGAGAGGCTTTTAACTACTCCGGGTGATTAATTAATCCCTCCTTAACATGACGAGGGTTTGGTTATTAACTAATCATGGTTCGATTAATTAATCCAACTCAATTAACTTATTATGGTTTATTTTGCAAACCATGGGGCGGGATATTTATTTGTTATGGGGATTTATTAATAATACGGGAAAGGGTAAAAATGTTTTGGGAGTTAAATAATAATAAGAATTAGGAGTTAATATGATTTATGGAAAAAGAAAATGTGCTAAGTAAATATCTCCGAAAATATATTCATCATCCAACATTATAACTTAGGCTAAAATGTGTTTAGGGGGTTTTATATGGAACCTTTATTTTTCCTAAGTAAAATAGTGATTTTACTTAGGAAAAGCATTTGAAGGAGATGAGTGATTTATGGAAGGAGTGAATTTTGATGAAAGGGATTTAGCACTTAGGCCTTGCAAGTTATTGGGTCGAGGGTCCGGTCCCTCCAGAAGTCAGAAAAATGCTTTGAGCCCCTTTAACTTTCAGGTTGTTGGTGCCTTTAGTACTTAAGGGAAATTAGTAAAATTTAGGGAAAAATGAGCGAGGAGGTTAATTAGCTTGTCTTTTGTCTCTGATGTAAATGTCTTCCTTGTCATCCATACTTTGTCAAGTTGACGAAAGAAAAATGTGGGGTCCCTATAATACTAGTGATTACCCCATTACTATTGTAGTTATACCCCTTATTAATATTGTTGTGCCCATATTGCCCCGATATTGTTATTGTTGTGCCCCATAGAATCCCTCTATTGTTATTTTTGTGGCTTTATATTATTATTGTTAGGTCAGCTATATTATATTGTGACTCCTTAGACTCCTATATATAGAAAGGAGGTATTTTCATTTGAATCATCAAAGAATTGTTCATTTATGTAATGTAAAGGAGGTTGCCCCCTCGAAGAGGTTGAATTCTAAGGCGTTGATCTATCTCTTCTATATTTTCTTGAGCTGGTTTCATAGTAGTAACTCTGTGAGAGGGTGTGATGCAAGCCCAACAAGCAGTAGAGAAACTTACAGAACAGACTGTCTCTTGGGAAAAGTATGAAGAATTACAACAACAACTAAGGGATGCCAATTTGTCCGAAAGTCAGGCTTTTGAAGGATGGCGAAAGGAAGAAGAAAGAGTAAAAAAGGTAACTCATAGACTAGATGTAGTCATCAAACAAATGGATACCTTATGCTCCTTGTATACCGATGTTCTAGCGTGTAGAGCACCTGCTATGAATTATGATTTGTTTTTAATGGAAAAATATTTGCAATTGAAAATTAAAGCTATCAAAGCAGGAGCCCCTATAGAAATAAACACTATTGATGACTTCATAAACTGTTGTAAGCACTATGCGGTGAAGGTTCAGAGATTATTATGTGAATTTTATTTGCACAACCTTGTGTTAGATCGAGAAACAGAGCAGAATCCCAACCCTTTCATTGGGGATGTCCAACTGCAGGAATTCATTTCTTTTCAAGTTAATCAAATAAAATGGCTTAAAGCCTACAATGCCTTTCAAAGACAAGAAAATGAATTATACTTATGTTTGAGAGCTGAGCCTAGAGATCCATTGCAGTTATGGAATAAACATAGGAACCTAATGAGGAGTCCGGGCATGATTGAAGCATTAGGACCTATTCATACATCAATCAATCATCAAGGGATATAATACTTCTTTACCATCAAAGACCTTGCCATTGCAGCCGCTAAATTCTGATATCAGACTTCTAATCCGAACATCCAACACAGGGAACCATTTAACTATGAGAACTTTAAGTTAGCTGCTGATCGCTTGGGCCTCTATGGTGACCTTATTTTGAGGGAAGGGCCATCTTGGTTAGGCTGTAGGTTCCGAAGTCCGGTCATTTGGCATCCTGCACCACGATACCAAGCCTTATACGAAATTCCTAAGGGCCAGACATGACATCTTTTTGAGCACCTAGCTAGGCATCATGGCTGTAGACCTCCTCATGAGATCCCGTCTCTAGCCTACTCCCTCATCACCTTGCATGTCAACTACAATGTTTTCATGAGGGCATGAAAAAGGGTAAGCAGGCGGGTGTGTTGAGCAGTGGAGAAGGTATGTTATTTTCATTTACTTTGTCATCTTTCCTTCAAAACTAATAACCTCTTTACATCATGAGCTAGGTATATGATAAGAGATTATGATAAAATCTAGAAGATTTATATGTAACGTGAAATAGCTAATAATTACCCTTTTTCTATGCAGAAAGAGGAGAAAATGGAATACTACCATCCTAAAGGAAAATACAAGACAAAGTAAACTGTTGTCCCTTTAACAGGGAACTGTATTCAAACAAGGTGATCCAAGTTGGAGAATAACAACCAGGAAAAGGAAAAGGAGATATCCAATCGGTGCAAGAGAACAAGAGGATAACTGAGAACTAACAGTTTGGCGAATCCCTTAGGATCCTTTGATCCCGAGGTATTGCTACCTTAACAATCTTCTGTATCGTTGATATCTCCACTTGACTGTTATAAGAAGGGGTAGCATTGTTAGCATGGGGGGCGAACTATTGTTATTTTCATGAAATTCTTCTTGGTACTTGAAACTTTGATCATAGACTCTCTTTGAAGAGCGATACACTGTAACTCTGTTTGATGTTTTAATATATAAATCTATTGTCATTCTATCTTTGATTTTGGAGTAACCTTAAGCAGTGAGTCCCTGGAGGTTAAGGGCCTGGCCCTGGGGGATCACTTGCTCCTGTACCATTATTTCTGATTCATGTGTGGTTTGATCTCTTCCATTTACTCTGTTCAGTAATCTGACATGCTTTGTTGTTTTACATATCTACTCTATTATATATACTTGACTAAGTAATGTTATTCCCTGCAGTAGGAATGCTATGTTATTCATTCTAACTTCATATCGCATTGCTGTTCCTTTTGAAAATTGATATAACATTGCTGTTCCTTACAGATTGCCATTTCTATTTGATTACATATTAACAATGCTATATATCCCTAAATCGATACTATTGTATGGTTTATTCTTAAAATGTGATTGTTGTTCATTCAGGATTGCTGTTCCGTTGTGGTCGCAATTGCTGTTACTTTATAGTTGTGATTCATACTTGTTGTATTAAAGCTCAAATTATTGTTCCTTTTAATATTAAGAGTGTCGTGTGTTTAATCTGGTTTGCTGTACATTCATATTTGATCTAAGTTGTTGTTCTATATTTTATTTATGTTAGTTTGCTGTTCCATTTTTGTTTGTTTTTCAATTCATCTCTAGAGTAAAGACTGTTACTTAATTCCTGTAGGATATAATTATTGTTGCATTCATTTCCATAGGTTAAGGTTTTGTTATTCAATCCAGTTCATAGAATTAGTTGCTTTTCCATATCCTGTCATTTGAGTTATCATCACTTTGGTGTGCAGATGATCTGAGACTGTAGTGAACATCGACATATGTTGTCTAGTTCCCAGATTGATGATCCTTTCCTTGGGTGCTTTCTAATTGCATCAGTTTACAAAGGGAAGAGTTACCATTACTATACCCTTGATTGATAAACTGATATAGCTTTTTGGACGCATGATTTGAGTCTTAGGTTTCTTTTTGTAAGTAGATTTTATTCCAAGCATCCGTTTACTCTTGTATTTAGAGCAATATACTACTAACATTACTTTGACAAATGACCACCTCAAACTGAGTACACTCTTTGAGATAACAAATTGTTCCTGGATTGACAATTAATGTAGGGTAAATAGAGGTGAAAAAGATCATTTTACTGCTAGACATTATGGTGCCATTATCGGGGAAGAGTGTAGCCATTTGTTTCTTTTCCACAGTAGTGTAAGAACCTGCTAGGAGAGAATTTGGTTTTAAAAATGGAAGGTAAGAACCTGCATACGAAGCATGTAATAGCCCTGCTCCCCTGCCCGCTTTCTTGCAGATTTGTTGTTGTTTTTTGGGTAGAAATTAGCATTTGATTTGTGTGCATGACTAAGCAAAAAAATCCTGAAAAGAATCCTAAACCACTACCCAAGTCTGATAAAGCTAAGGGGCTGATGACCCTTGGCCGATCAACCTTTATAGACGAAATCCTTAAGAAAGAAGAATCTCAACCTTTAGTAGGACCTAGAAAAGTTGCTTCTAGACAACCTTCTAGTTCCCTTCAGGCCACATGATCACCATCTGTAGCCTTTGCTGAGGTGCATAGTCAAACCGAAGAGAAATATTTTCAAGAAATTGAGAATTCTAGCCCAAAATCATTGCAAGAAGGGAACCTTAGCAACATCTATGAAGGGAGAGGAGAAACCGGGGAAACTGAAGAAACAAGATGTCCTCTTGGGATAATTCAGCCATTAAGCACCCTAGATAAGGGAAGTGCTGCAAAAATCATCCATAACGAAGTTGAAGAACCTCAAGAACCAAAATCTTCCTAGACATTAGGGACTCTCATCATCCCAGATAAAGGTAGTGCTGTTAAGGCCATTCCTATGAAGCCATTCCCCCTCATCGGCCTAGGAATAGCCTCCTAGACATCCCAAAAGATTATTGGCACATATTTGACCAAATGGCCCAAAACCAGCCAAACACCCAAACTTCTACACTGTAGTATCCCATTGTGGACACTGCAGCTAGTGCTCCTATGAAAGCAATTCCTCTCCAAAATATCCCTACATTTCATGGCCTTACACCAAAAGATCTGGATGCATTCTTGTTTGAACTTGATGTGCTGTGTAGAGGATATGACTATACCACTGATCGCCAGAAACTGGAATTATTTCCCTCTACATTAAAAGGGGCTGCTTTAAGATAGTTTATGGGGTTGGGTGGTGGTGTTATAAATAAATAGGATCAAATGAAAGAGGCTTTTCTAAAAAAATATCAGGACTATTGCAGGTCTAGAGAGTTAAAAGATGAAATATTTCAGATGTAGCTAGACCAAATGAAACATTAGAAGAGTATGTTGAACGTTTTCAGTATAATCTTCAAACATCTCCTTATGCATCATTACCCTTACCTGATAATGTATAAAACAACATTAATTAGAGGAATGAAGGAACAATGGATTGAAATGCTAAATATTATGGGAAAATGAGATATTTATCAGGAAACTTTTGTTGATATTATTGATTTATGTATCAGGAGTTCAAGAGGCAGCACAAGACTAAAACCAGTAGAACATGATAGGTTTGCAAGATACAACAATATCTCCGCAGAAGGAGTAACTTGCGTAGAAATTTGAAATTTATTAGAAAATTTCAAAACCGACATATTGGGGACTCTGACAATGCAACTTGATATTATGCAGGCCAAGCAGAAACAAGTAGAGGCAGAACAAAATTTGGCAATCTTCTGCCCCAAATGCAGAAAGAAACACAGCCACAAAGAGTGTCCGTTAGATGCGATTCAAATTTGTGCCATTTGTACAAAAGACCATTCTACAGAGAGCTGTCCCTCACTTCCTATATTGAAAGTAGTATACAAGGAAGCGGAAGAAGAGCCAGAATCGGTGTATCTACTTAATCAGCGCCATCAATGGCAGCTACGACAATCAGGTATGTTCCCTGATCCAGCTTCTTCTTTTCAGCCTCCACAATATCATGCTTAGCAATATAATACTATGTGGCAAAATCAGCCTCCTTTCTCAAATTGGTCACAACAACCATTTCCTTCATCATCACCATGGCCAAATCAAGCAAGTCAACCCAATTGGCCAAATTTTCCCTATGCCCCACCATATTGGCAAAACAATGTATATCCAGCGCAATGGTCCCCTCCTACTTCACAAAGTCAAGACTGGCAGATAAACTGGCAAAGACCAATGAATCAGCCAGTAGGAACCATTCTACTCCCTCAACCTACACTGCCAACATTACAACAAAACCCCCAGTCTAACTTAAGACCGCAACTCCCAGCCCACCCCAACCCTAATCCGAATAACAAACAGGTCCAATCCATTCAAATAATTGAAACACTAGAGATAGAAACCAATCTAAGGGAGTGTAATGACCTTCAATCAAGATCTGGGCGCATTATAGAAATAGAGGGAGATAAGACCGCTCAAGTTGAAAATCCGTTACCTATAGAAAAACCAATACAAGAAGAGGATGTGATCAGACATCAAACTCATGATCAAGTAATCACATCTTCTCCTCCATTCCCAGAATGATTAATTATACCTCGACCTATATTACATCCCGATTTTGACATTCTGGGAGAGCTTAAAAATCTGTACATAAAAATCCCACTCCTCCAAGCCATCCAAGACATCCCAATATATGCAAAAACCATCAAAGAGCTATGTATAAAAAAACCAAGGAGGAGAATAACAAATAAACCAACAGTCCAAGTAGTTGGCACCTTATCTAACCTATTATCAGGAAAAGAAACACTCGTTAAATATGAAGACCTAGGAAATCCAATAGTAATAGTACAAATCAATGGGAAAACTTTTGCAAATGCCTTAGTTGATTTAGGGGCTACAATTAATATCCTAACAACCAGCACTTGTCAAAAACAGGGCATTACGTCAGTAGAACCAACTTCCACTTTATTAGAACTAGCTGACTAATTCGTGGTTAGGACGGAAGGCACACTACATGATGTCATGGTATTCGTTGATTCCTGGGAATATCCTGCTGAATTTCTAATAATAAACCCCAAAAACCAACTTGATGGACATCCATTGATTTTAGGCAGACCTTGGCTTGCAACCGCTGACGCTTTTATTGGCTGCTGACAAGGCAGTATGACCATAACTAGAGGGACTAATATCAAGAGTCTAGCCTTATATCCTCCAGCCCAACCAAGTGTCACAATAATGAAAACTAACAAACATCTTGTATTATACCTCATCGAAAATATTAGATCCCCATTAACCATAGAAGATGCCCTCGATTTTAAAGATCAAATAGAGGATGATGTCATTAACAACTTTCTTAGCGAGACTAGATCTAGATCCCACATACATTGTCATATGATAGAAGCAACATTTGATAATGAATTAGAAGAAGATCCTCTCAAAGACACTCACGATCAAACAATACCTACTACCTCTGTATCAAATAGCAAAACTGTAGAAATTGAGCCAGGAAAAACTTTAAACATTAATGGCAACCTGACTCTAGAACAAGAAGAAAAGCTAATCCAACTACTGAGAAAATACAAAGAAGCATTTGCATGGGATTATCCTGTCATGAAAGGAATCGATCCCCAGTTATGTACACACCACATTTACATAGAAAAGGATGCAAGACTTGTTCGCCAACCACAAAGGACACTTAACCCTCATCTAAAATACATTGTAAAATCTAAACTTCAAAAATTTTTAGATTTGAACTTTATTTACCTTGTCTCCGATAGCAAATGGGTCTCTTCGCTTGTGTGGTGCCAAAGAAGAATGGAAAATCGAGGATTTGTGTAGATTATAGAGAGCTAAATAAAGAAACACAAAAAGAACACTTTCCCCTTCCATTCATTGACTAGGTATTAGATATGTTAGCAGGAAAGAAGTTCTTTCCTTTCTTGGATGGCTTCAGTGGATACAATCAGATTCAGATTGCCCCTGAAGACCAAGACAAAACTACTTTTACCTGTCCTTGGGGAACATTTGCCTACAGAGTTTTACCTTTTGGCCTATGCAATGCCCCTGCCACATTTCAAAGGGCTATCTCAGCATCTTTTCATATTTAATAAATGAAGGGCTCGAAGTATATATATAGATGATTTTACACCATACGGAGATGATATCGACCCAACATTGGACACACTAGAAAAAGTGCTACAGCGATGCATTGCCACTAGGCGCTGTTTGAGGCATGAAAAATGCTATATGATGATGACTGAAGGACTTATTCTAGGCCATTATATCTCAGTAGTTGGAATACAGGTAGATCCAGCCAAAATTCAAATAATTTTGTTAATAATTACTCCTACCACTCAGACAGAGGTACACAATTTTCTTGGATTTTCTGGTTATTATAGAAGATTTATAGAACATTTTTCTCATATTGCTGCACCTTTATATGCATTGACTGGGAATGTTGACTGTTTGGACATAAAAATGTGATTGCACTTTTGAGGATCTAAAAAAGCTTGTTTCAACAGCCCCAGTACTTAGAGGACCAAATTGGGACCTGCCATTTCAAATTTCATCAGATGCTTCAGACACAGCTATTGGAGTAGTCCTTGGGAAAGAAGAAGATAAAAAACCATATGCGATTTATTATATTAGTAAGAAATTATCTCCTTTTGAATTGAACTATACTGTGACTGAAAATGAATTTTTAGCTGTAATACATGCCATCAATAAATTTAGGCATTATATCACTGGATATCCTGTTATCTTATGTACAGATCACTCTGCCATAAAATATTTAGCAAATAAACTAATCACAAACGGTAAAGTAACCAGATGGCTGATTTTATTGCAGGAATTCGATATCACAATAAAGGACCAACCTGGAAAAGAAAATCTTGTAGCTGATTTTCTCTCATGAATGCCAAAACCAGTGGATGTAGCAACGGTCAAAGATCAATTTCGAGATGAACATTTGTTCGCTGTTACTGTTAAAACACCCTGGTACGCTGATGTTGAAAATTATTTAGTAGTAGGCAAATTATCGAAACATCTGACCCCCAATGAACAAAAGCAAATTGTCCAGCGCAATACTCGATTTTCTTGGATTGGGGGCTACCTGTTTCATACAAGGGAAGATATGCACATCAGGAGATGCGTCCATGAAGATGAAATTTTTGACATCTTGAAAGCTTGTCGCGATGGACCATGTGGCAGACATTTTGTAGATCAGAGAACTGGTCACAAAGTGCTGCAAACAGGGTATTATTGGCCCACGATCTTCAAAGATGCAAAGAAGTTCGTTCAAGCTTGTGATAGCTGCCAAAGAGCAGGACGCCCTGGATAGTCTGATGAAATGCCCCTGAGCCCACAACTAGTTATTGACCCATTCGAATGATGGGTGCTCGATTTTGTTGGTCCAATTAACCCATCATCAAATTAGAAAACATATATTTTGGTAGCAATAGAATATGTCACCAAATGGGTTGAAGCAGAGACATTGCCGAGAGCTATAGAGGATTTCATCATACAGTTCCGGTTCCACATATTTGTGTGATATGGCCTCCCAAGAGATATAATTACAGATGGAGGACCACAGTTTGCTGATAATAAAATTGCTGCAACACTAAAAAACTATCATATTCAACATAAAATTACTACTCCATACCACCCACAGGAAAATGGTCAAGTAGAAAGCACGAATAAAATAATAGAAGCAATACTGACAAAAACCATTGCGTCACACAGACGCAATTGGGCTGCAAGATTGCCAGAAGCCTTGTGGGCATACAGAACAACATGGAGAAGTACTACCGGTTATGCACCATACCAGCTAGTATTTGGAAAGGAACCCATCTTTCCAATAGAATTTGAAATACAGACATTGTGAACAACACAAGAAGTTGGTCTAGATTTAGATGAGGCCCAGATTAATAGATTATAGCAAATCAATGAGCTAGATGAAATCAGTCTCTCTGCCCTTCAACATACTGCATTAATCCAACAATAATGAGCCAAATGGCACGACGCCCTCGTTAAAAAGAAAGTCTTCCACGAAGGAGATTGGGTGCTCCTATACGATTCCAGATTTCAAGATTTTCTGGGGAAACTTCAGACTCGCTGGCTGGGACCATACAAAATCCAGAAGGTACATGATAATGCCACCATTACTCTAACCACCATTGATGGATCTGGACATACCTTTAAGGCAAATGACCACCGAGTTTGATTATACCACAAACCACTTACTCTGTAATCCTTCTACCAGCAACTCCACAAAGACTTCGACATGCAGATTCTGGGTGAGGAAGAGAAATCTTCGTCACCTTTGGTTCATTAAGTAATTCAACTACTCTTATACACTGTACATAATTCTTTTGTTTTGTATATATTTTTGCAGTTATGTAACATTTTCACTTTGTTGTTCCTTTCGAAAGGAACAACATTTTCACCACTTTGCTGTTCCTTTCGAAAGGAACAACATTTTCACCACTTTGCTGTTTCTTTTTCAAGGAAAAACACTTCTGCACTTTGCTGTTCCTTTCGAAAGGAACAACATTTTCACCACTTTTCTGTTCCTTTCGAAAGGAACAACATTTTCACCACTTTGTTGTTTCTTTTTCAAGGAACAACACTTCTGCACTTTGTTGTTCCTTTCGAAAGGAACAACATTTTCACCATTTTTTTGTTCCTTTTTCAAGGAATAGCACTTTTGCACTCTGTTGTTCCTTTCCAAAGGAACAAAATTTCCGCTGTTTTGCTGTTCCTCTTTAGAAGGAACAACACTTGCATTTTTGTTGTTGTTGCTCCTTTCCCAAACAAACGACACTTTCATTTGTCCATTGTTCCTTTTTTCGAAGGACCAACATTTTCGTTTTCTTCTGTTCCTTTTTCTGAAGGAACACCATTTTCGTTTTCTATTGTTCCTTTTTCCGAAGGAACAACGCATTTTCATTTCCTGTTGTTCCTTTTTACGAAGGAACAAAATTTTTGTTCTCTACTATTCCTTTTTCTGAAAGAAGAACATTTTCATTTTCCGCTATTCCTTTTCCGAATGAACAACATTTTTGTTTTTTGCTGTTCCTTTTTTTGAAGGAACAACACTTGCATTTTTTTGTTGTTCCTTTTTACGAAGGAATAACAATTTATTTTTCTGCTGTTCCTTTTTCCGAAGGAAAAACACTTGCGTTTTTTATTGTTCCTTTTTTTCTGAAGGAACAACACTTGCATTTTTCTATTGTTCCTTTTCGAAAGGACAACATTTTCACATTGTTTTTCTTACGCTTGTTTTCTTTGCTGCTGTTCCTTTTAATACACAACAGTTACGAGTATTTCTTTCCTTTTGCTTGCGATTTTGTACACAGTATTTGTTTTATATTTTTCTTCTTTGCATTTTTTTATCATTTAGATCATTTTTGAAACACAACTATACACATATGCAATGAATACAAAAACTAGAGGATATTGAAATCAGCAAATTACATAAAAGTCGCTATCTTTACAAGAAATTGCTCTGAATTGATAAGGGAAAAGAGTAAAGGACACAACTATCGATCATCTTGCTGTCACTGTTCTACTAATACCGATATGATTGGTTATCTTTATCATGATGGTTCCTTCTAAATTCCCATAATCCTCTTTGATCATTATTAAGGGATAAGAGCAAAGGGCATATTTTTCTATTGAGATGTTAAGACTTCTTCCACCATCCCTACTCTTAAGGAGTGCTGAACCACCCTTTATGTATAAATAGGAAATGTACTTTATAAAAGAAAAAATAAAAGAAAAATGTTTATATAATTTGCTAACATGGTTTGTTAGGTGAAGGATAGGGGGTCTCATTAAGAGCCCGCCTACCATGATCATAAGGAAGAAAGTGAAGTGGCATTCCCACTACGACTACCACACCAGGGATATGATCCAAGAGGCACATCAGAGAAAATAAAAATTCCTTGGAACAGGAGGTCTCATCATGAGCTGGCCTACCCACCTTTCACTCCTTCCTAGTGAATGGCATTATGATTTATCTGGTTACCAGGCCAACATAATGGCCTCCATTCTTACATTCCACAACAATTTCCTAAGCATACACAAAGGATCATGGTTCCATGGGTGAAATAAAAAACTCTGTCAAGGTTATGAACACCTGTGGGCAACAGAGCTCTGTTGATGGTATTGAAGTCATATTCTTTATACACCAATCACAGTTATAAAAACCTTCTTCTATCTTTGTAATGGGTCAAATAAGAGTATGAACATAATTCGTTCAAACTTTTAATACATGAAATCTATTAAAATCAATCATGACGGAAAAAGTTGATAGTGAATGCATCGAACTTTTTGTGCACGTCAGCTGTCCTATCCTCCAAATCTCGCATCATATCACGACATTCTCTTATTTATTAAGTGATTCTATTATATACCTCGATTTTGGCAATCTTCTCATTCTTGTAAACATGGCATCTCGGTATACGCTATTCCTTTCTGACTCTGTGCCATGGCAGTCTAGCACGCTGCTCCCTCATTTGACGGCCGAGGACAACCTATCATATTGCAGCGGGGGAGCAGGTGACCTAATAATTCACTGGCATGCGTGTTAGTTTATTATTCGGAGAATTCTTACTCGGGAATAGTAAGGCTTAACGGTATATTTTTTTCCAATTTGCATGACTTGCTATTTCAAAGCTATTTCTGCGTTATGCTCTGCAAAAATTAGTAGTAATTTGAAATTTGAACAAGCTTGCTGTTTCATCATTTTCTTTGTGGTTGCTAACAGCTTGAACAAATTGTTGTTCCATTGCCTTCTCTGTGTTTTTACAGTGTGCTAAGCATGGGAGGAAGATTAATTTGTAGAGAACCACAAGTGTTGACAGTCTTTGATGCTGCACGAGAAATCCTAACAATGGCAGGATGGATAGTTTATCTCAATCGTCTACAACAATCCAAGGAGACCGTGGCAATTGAATTTTTGTAGAACCTGCAAAAATATCACTCCACGGTAAGAGGGAGACAAATAACAGTCACCGATGCAATAATTGTAGAGGTTTTGGGATTGCTAGTTACTAGATCTGTGTGGACTTTAAAGAAGGTAAGACTATGAGATGCCATAAAAATCTTCCAAGATGAAGGTTAGAACCTGACTCAAAGAGGAAAGGGAGTTCTACCAGCAGCCTTGGGAGAGCTATGGGCAGAATTGGCGAGAATCATCCAGAACTACATCACCTGTGAAGGCAGAAAAGACGTGGTAAGACCACGCCACCTTAAAATTTTAGCCATGTTAAAACAAAAATGCTGTGTGAATTTTCCTGCGTTTCTAAATTCTTTATTAGATGATGTTGCCCGAAGCATGAATAAATCTCACCACGTAGAATCAGTAGTAAGTCACCATGGGTTGATACGACTGATAGTTAGCTACAACCTTGATTAGCAATAGAGTAGTTGGGAAGAACTAATTTTTACAATAGACGAGGAACTAACTTTGCTAGCTCCCAAACGAAAACATGTTGTAAGTACATCGAATAGACCGTTGAAATGAAGGAAATCGGTTAGATTGGCATGGATAAGAGGGAGGTTGGAAAATTCCCAAGGGAACACTAGTCAACTGGTGGAGATAGATGATTCAGGGGACGAGAAACCCCCGCAATTGGAAGGAGGAGAGAACGAAAGAGAATTGAAGGAAAATGATGAGGGAGAAACAGAGGAAGAGACCGAGCAATCTGGTTAGGCGGAAGAAGAAACAGAGCAACATGAGGAAAGCCCATTGCAAAATCCACTGCGAGAAGATGAATTGGCCCAAATTCTAGCCAATATGGGCAAATATAATCAACCTCTCAGCCCACTAAATCTCCACACCGAAGAAGAACCGCAGGAGCACTTTGTTCATGATAAGAGTGCTTCCGAAGAATTGTGTGACGAGGAAGAAGAAGAAGAGAATCAATCTGGCTATGATGAAAGTGTATCTGGAGAGAAAAATGATGAAGATAAAGAAGAGGAACAATTTGTTCCAAGTCAGAATACACCAGAAGAATTTTATGAAGAAGAAGGGGGGGAAGAAGAAGTTACCCAGGAGATAACAGAACAAGCTAGGTTTTCTACCCCTGAACAACCCGATCAACAAAATAATGAGGAAGCACCCCAAGAAGAAAATCAAGAAATTGGTCAAGGATAAAGTCCAGGCTGGAGTAAGCGAACAACTGTTCCTTCCAATAAAACAGAATAGATCAAAATATTATGGAAGGAACAACAAAGACTGCTTAACATAATAGCATGACTTCGACAACAAATGAGGATTTTGAAGATGGGGAAGAAAGCAAAAAGGACCCTAGTGGTAAGGAATTTAACTGCTCCAGGAAAACCCCTTAGGAAAAAGGTTAAGAGGACTCAAGTCCAACCCGCCATTCAAAATCAAAAGGAACAACATTCGGCTGTTACACATGTCGAAATACAAATAGATAACATAACGACCTATGACAAATAAATTCAAACAGAGGCATAGTCCTCTGAGGAAATTCGAACCATAAATACGGAATGACGCAATAAGAAGATTCAAGTAAACCTCCTGCTTACAACTACTATGTGGGATAGTGACCCGAGGACAGTAACTCTGCGAGAGGGTTTGATGTAAGCCCAACAAGCAGTAGAGAAACTTACAGAACAGACTGTCTCTCATGAAAAGTATAAAGAATTACAACAACAACTAAGGGATGTTAATTTATCCGAAAGTCAGGCTTTTGAAGGATTGTGAATGGAAGAAGAAAGAGTCAAAAAGCTAACTCATAGACTAGATGTAGTCATTAAACAAATGGATACCTTATGCTCTTTGTATACTGACGTTCTAGCGTGTAGAGCACGTGCTAGGAATTATGCTTTGTTTTTAATGGAGAGACATTTGAAATTGAAAATTAAAGCTATCAAAGCAGGAACCCCTATAGAAATAAACATTATTGATGACTTCATAAATTGTTGTAAGTACTATGGGGTGAATGTTCAAAGATTATTATGTGAATTCTATTTGCACAACCTTGTGTTAGATCGAGAAATAGAGCATAATACCAACTCTTTCATTGGGTATGTCCAACTGCAGGCATTCATTTCTTTTGGAGTTAATCAAATAAAATGGCTTAAAGCCTACAATGCCTTTCAAAGACAAGAAATCTGATTAGACTTATGGGTGAGAGCTGAGCTTAGAGATCCATTACAGTTATGGAATAAACATAGGAACCTAATGAGGACTCCAGGCATGATTGAAGCATTAGGACCTATTCATACAACAATCAATCGACAAGGGATAGAATACTTATTTACCATCAAATACCTTGCCATTGTAGCTGCTGAATTCCGATATCATACTTCTAATCTGAACATCCAACACAGGGAACCGTTTAAGTATGAGAACTTCAAGTTAGTTGTTGATCACTTGGGCCTCTATGGTGACCTTATTTTGAGGGAAGGGCCATCTTGGTTAGGCTGTAGGTTCCGAAGTTCGGTCATTTGGCATCTTGCACTAGGATACCAAGCCTTATACGAAATGCCTGAGGGCCAGATAGGACATCTTTTTGAGCACCTAGCTAGGCATCATGGCTGCAGACCTCCTCATGAGATCCCATCTCTAGCCTACTCCCTCACCGCCTTGCATGTCAACTACAATGTTTTCATGAGGGCATGAAAAGGGTAAGTAGGGGGGTGTGTTGAGCACTGGAGAAGGTATGTTATTTTCATTTACTTTGTCATCTTTTCTTCAAAACTCATAACCCCTTTACATCATGAGCTAGGTATATGACAAGAGATTATGATAAAATATAGAAGATTTATATGTAACATGAAATAGCTAATAATTACCCTTTTTCTATGCAGAAAGAGGAGAAAACGGAAGATTGCCATCCAAAAGGAAATGACAAGTTAAAGTAAACTGCTATCCCTTTGACAACTATATTCAAACAAGGCGATCCAAATTGGAGAGTAACAACCGGGAAAAGGAAAAGGAGATATCCAATCGGCGCAAGAGAACAAGAGGATAACTGAGAACTAACAATTTGGTGAATCCCTTAGGATCCTTTGATCCTGAGAGATCGCTACCTTAACAATCTTCTATAATGTTGATATCTCCACTCGCCTATTATAAGAAGGGGTAGCATTGTTAGCATGGGGGGCGAACTATTGTTATTTTTATGAAATTCTTCTTAGTACTTGAAACTTTGATCATCGACTCTCTTGGAAGAGCGATTCACTGTAACTCTGTTTGATGTTTTAATATATAAATCTATTGTCGTTCTATCTTTCATTCTGGAGTAACCTTAAGCATTGAGTCCCTGGAGGCTAAGGGCCTGGCCCTGGTGGATCACTTGCTCCTGTACCATTATTACCGATTCATGTGTGGTTTGATCTCTTCCATTTACTCTGTTCAGTAATTTGACATGCTTTACTGTTTTACATATCGGCTCTGTTATATATACTTGACTAAGTAATGTTATTCCCTGCAATAGGAATGCTATGTTATTAATTCTAACTTCATATCACATTGTTGTTCCTTTTGACAATTGATATAACATTGTTGTTCTTTACATATTTCCATTGCTATTCGATTATAGATTAACAGTGCTATATATCCCTAAATTGGTACTACTGTATGGTTTATTCTTAAAATGTGATTGCTATTCATTTAGGATTGCTGTTCCATTGTGATCACAATTGCTGTTACTTTATAGCTGTGATTCATACTTGTTGTATCGAAGCTCAAATTACTATTCCTTTTAATATTAAGAGTGTCGTGCGTTTAATTTGGTTTGCTGTACACTCATATTTGATCTAATTTGTTGTTCTATATTTTATTTCTGTTAGTTTGCTGTTCCATTTCTGTTTACTGTTCAATTCATTTCTAAAGTAAAGACTGTTACTTAATTCCTGTAGGATATAATTATTGTTGCATTCATTTCCGTAGGTTAAGGTTTTGCTGTTCAATCCGGTTCATAGAATTAGTTGCTGTTCCATTTCCTGTCATTTGAGTTATCATCACTTTGGTGTGTAGATGATCTAAGACTATAGTGAACATTGACATATGTTGTCTAGTTCCCAGATTGATGATCGTTTCCTTCAGTGATTTCTAATTGCATCAGTTTACAGAGGGAAGAGTTACCATTACTGTACCCTTGACTGATAAATTGTTGTAGCTTTCTGGACGCATGATTTGAGTCTTAGGTTTATTTTTGTAAGTATATTTTATTCCAAGCATCCATTTACTCTTGTATTTAGAGCACTATACTACTAGCATTACTCTGACAAATGATCACCTCAAACTGAGTACACTCTTTGAGATAACAAATCGTTCCTGGATTGACAATTAATGTAGGGTAAATAGAGGTGAAAAACACCCTTTTTACTGCTTGACACACGCGAAGCCGAAGAAGGACACGAGAAAGTGGTGTGAGTTCCATAAGAGCTCCACTCACAACAAAAGTGAGTGCCGGGCCAAGCAGTCACTGGTGG
This sequence comes from Pinus taeda, assembly GCA_000404065.3. Classification (NCBI taxonomy): domain Eukaryota; kingdom Viridiplantae; phylum Streptophyta; class Pinopsida; order Pinales; family Pinaceae; genus Pinus; species Pinus taeda. Next base: position 59,038 of record APFE031177610.1, read on the forward strand.
CCAAACTAAAGTATTCGAAATCAGATGCATGTTCTGACTTCGAGTCAGAACCTGATAAGGGGATTGAAAAATGGAAGCAAATTAACGATGCGGAGCGCAATGCAACCGTTGCAACCACGAAGATCTAGAAGGAGGAACCCGAAGATCCAAAGGAGGGGGAGTGCCTCTTCCACTCGTAGATGTGGGTAAAGGGATCCCTGCTACAGTTCATTGTTGACAGTGGGATCCAAAGGAAAATCATTCCAGTAGAGGCCGTGAAGCGGCTAGGCTTACCAATCACGACACATCCACAACTTTACACCATCGAGTGGCTTCACTAAGGATGATATCTTTGCGTGAGCCAGCAGTGTCTCATTCCATGCAACATCAAGCCCTTCATGGATGAGGTATTGTGTGACATTGCTCCACTTGATGTTTGTGATGTATTATTAGGACAACCATACTAGAGGAAGCAACATGCTGTGTATGAGTCAAGGCCTCGTGTTGCTATTGTTACTTTGGGAGACAATTTTTATAGGATACTGAAGGTAGCACCGCCTACCACCATCTCTTTGGTGACTATAAAACAATTTCGTAAGCTCATTTGTAAAACTAGGAAATTTGTTTTCTTGATGATACGTGCTCAAGGAAAGAAGATGACGGTGTCTATGACCTATAGACAGGGCCCCTCCACACGACAACTACAGATGGACAAGGTTGTGGATGGGTATGAGGACATCTTCACTTCCCCAATATGGGTTCCTCTATACTATCCGGTCAGGAATTGCATCGATATGACCCCAGGTGCACTGTTGCCCAACGGACCAATGTACCGGTGCTCCATTATGCAGAATGATGAAATCAAGAGGTATATTCAGGAGCTGTTGCAGAAAGATCACATTTGACCGAGTTCATTACACTATGGGAGCCTGATCGTGTTGGTATAGAAGAAGGATGGGACTTGGAGACTCTGTGTTGACTATCGGGCGTTGAACAAGATCACTGTCTGGAATTAGTACCTGATCCCATAGATTGATGACCTTTTGGACCAACTGAAGGGGGCAAAATATTTCAGCAAGATCGATTTGAAGTCAGGATATCACTAGGTACTAATCAAAACCTCTGATGTGTGTAAGACTACCTTCAAAGCCAAGGAGGGCCTTTTTGAACGGTTGGTTATGCCTTTTGGGTTGAAGAATGCTCCTGCAACCTTCATGAGGCTAATGGATGACATCTTGCAGCCATTCACCAGCTCATTTGTAGTGGTATACTTGAATGACATCCTGATATTTAGCTAGAGTTGGGAAGAGCACCTCCACCACATCCGATAGGTTCTCGAAACACTGTGGCAACACAAGTTATGTACCAATTTCGATAAATGCACTTTTGGCATGACCCAAGTTCAATATCTGGGATAAATTATTCATGAACCAGGGGTGCATGTGGATCCAACAAAGATCCAAGTCATTCGGGATTGGCTATCTCCAACCACTCTGACAGAGCTCCACAACTTTATGGGTCTTGCCAACTTCTACCGCCAGTTTGTGTTGGGATTTTCTCATATCACTTGGCCCTTAAGTCAAGTCACTAAGGGAGGAGTGAAAGATAAATTCTTTTGGTCTGAATCTCAACAGAAGGCATTCACAGAGTTGAAACATTGCCTCTGCTCAACACCAGTGCTTGCATTACCAGACTTGCAACAACCATTTGAGATCGAGATAGATGCCTCTGACTATGCTATTAGGGCATTCCTTACTCAACACGGGCATCCGTGGCATATCACAATGAGACACTTTCAGACACAGTTCGGAAGTATCCCTCTTATGACAAAGAGATGTATTCCATTGTGTAGGCCCACTCATAATGGAAGCATTACATTTTAGGGAAGGAAACGATCATCCACATTGACCACTGGCCCCTGTAGTTCATATAGACCCAAGGGAAGTTGCAGAATAATCGCCATCAGAAGTGGTTCACATACCTGCAATAGTTCCATTTGAATATCAAGTATAAGAAGGGAAATACCAATAATGTTGTAGATTGCCTCAGTCGAAAACCAATCATGGGGTTAACCACCGTGCTCAACTCTTGTGGGCACAAGACTTTTGATTAGCCACTTTGCTACAAAAGTGACCCAGAATTAAGCCACACATACCAGACACTATTGGAGGGTCAGTATGTTCCAGATTTTCACCTCCAGGATGCCTTATTATGCCACCTGGGTCACCTTTGTGTTCCTTCAAGCGAGTGTGGCAAGATGTTTTGGGAAGCACACTACAATCGGGTTGCTAGGAGTTTTAGGGTTGAGAAAATGGTGGAAGTACTGTAGAAGTATTTCTGTTGGCCAAATCTTCGACAGGATGTCGGGAAGTACATCAAGTCTTGCATTGCCTACACCATTGCCAAGCTAACTATCAAGAAGCAAGGCCTCTATACTCCACTGCTACCCCTAGTTGACCTTGGGAATTCATCTCCATGGATTACATGTCAGGCCTTCCTTCTACTAAGCATGGAAACAACTATGCTTTTTTGGTTGTCGACAGGTTCTCAAAGATGGCCATTATATCGGCCTGTAAGAAGAATATCATAGCAAAAGAAACTACTAAACTCTTCCTTGAACGAGTGTGGGTACACTTGGGGATCCCATAATCTGTCATCCTAGATCAGGACATAAGGTTCCTTAGTACATTTTGGTCTAGTCTCTCGTTGATGCTGGACACCAAACTCACTAAGTCCACAACCTTCCATCTCCAAACTGATGGCTAGGTAGAGGTTGTCAACAAGATGATCGTACATATTCTGCACATGTACAATTCAAAGCATCCATGCACATGGGATGAGAGCGTCCCCTATGTTTAGCACAACTATAGCTAGACTCTCAATAGCTCGACTAGCCACAACCATTTTCAGGTCGCCATGGGATTCTAGCCACTATGTCCCATTGACATGGCCATGCCATTTGCAGCTACTCAGGCAGATTTGGCTTATGTCTAGTCCAACACAGATACGAAAAACAAATTCTTTGAGCACATCCAACATATTCGCCAGTAGGTTCACAACATTATGGAGAAATCAAATGCCAAGTACAAGAAATGACATGATCAACATCGGGTGCCACACAAGTTTCAGGTAGGTGACAAAGTCTGGTTGCATTTCTAAAAGGAATGCCTTACCAAAGCCTATCGAAATCTCAGACCACTCTCATATGGTCCTTACACTATTACCAAGGCTATGGGAGACAAAGCATTTGAGCTCAGCATTCCCCCATTCCTTGGCCTGCACCCATTGTTTAATGTGGACCGCCTTCGGCCATACTTTCCACCATTAGTAGACACATCCAACATTGCTGAACAACTCACACCAACAGAGTTAAATCCAGATTGCATGGAGTAAACTGCAACTGATCAGATCATGGACACGCAGATCAAACACACTTTCTAGCAGAAGATCCAATTGTATCGAGTTGTCAAAGCAGGCCAGCTCCTTCACCAGGGCAAGTGGCTCACCAGGGACCAAGTTCAACTGAAATTTCCTCATTTGATGGAGGGACTCAATGCAATGGGGACCATTACTTCCTAAGGTGGGAGGAATGATCCACGTGGATATTGGTGGCCACCCACCAATTCCACCTGGACTCCCACCATTGTTTCTTACAGTTTTTCAGTTTCCTTAATTATAGCACAATTTACTATTTTTAGTAGTTTTTTCGGGTCTTGAACTTCCGAAGCCGTTTTGAGGCCCTAAATGACACCTTTTGGGGAAATTGGGAGCAACATAGGTCCATACATGGGCCCATGGACCTATGTTGCTCATCCCAAAGTTGTAGTCCTCGTATATATTTTTCTAATGAGGTATTGTGTGCGTCAATTGAAGATCGTATGCCAGGGTTACAACCATGGGAAGTTAATGTACCAATTTACCCAAACAGGGCTCATAGTTTTGCGCTTCATCTTCTAGGGTTAGGTTTTCGGATGTTTAGGGATTTTCATTGTTTTTCTATAATAAATAGGCCTTCGAGCCTCATTGTAAGATAGTCCAGAGGCATGTAGCCACCACATCTCTCGTCAAAGATAAGCTACCATCGCCCGAGCTAGTTTATTTCCATTTCTGTTTGTAAGTATATTTCAATATTTTACATTAATGAAATGAAGTATTATTTCTGATACATCTCTATATTTATGGTTATCTCTGTAATTTTTTGTGTTCCTGTTTAAATCTAGATCATGGCTAGGAAGAAGAAATTCAAGGAGACTTAAATGGGCAACAAATAATGGAAAACCATTATGATGAGCATGATCATAAGGAGAAGCATGAAAAATATAGTATGCAGGATGAGCCATTTCTGGAGAGTCAGTCAAAGCTTCAAGCTGGAGCTATGGTAGTTTAGCATCTAATGCAGATAGATACAAAAGAATTCAGTAGGGAACCAAAATTTCCAGTAGAGGACTTTCGTGAAAAGATCACGCATTTCAAGACAAATCTTATGATGTTGAAGTAGAGAGTCTAGATAGTTTGAAACACTGTCTTATAGGAGAATAGAAAATTTGAGGAGCTCATAGGGGTATGTACGAAATCAATAGCCAAGTTGTCTCGTGTTGAGGAATGACTTAAGTCCCTCACAAGGAAACAAGAGGAGTATTGTCGGGAGCTCCATAAAAACCCTCTACAGGAGTACATAGGTAAGGCATGTAGCGCTACCAACCCACCTTTATACATTGGGGACAATAGGGTAGAGTTTTACAAATGAATCAAGTTGGGTGATCGGGCGGATCAACATGAGTTGAGCATCAAGAAGCATCAATACAGTAGACTTATTCCATGTGCAAGCATACATGCATTATATCCTTCCCACTGGATGGATTGGCAAGACATTATGAGTTGGAACTCTATTGATGGGATAGTCTTATCCAATGGCATATTGCAGCTTGGGCCCTTAAGCATGAGCAATGATGGAGAGTTGAGATGGTGTCATAACCCACATGCACCAGGACTTAGGTTGCATTGGGATCGAGGAGAATCCATTGGGGGCAGGATTGACGAAGGATTGCTTTGGATCTAGGTTTCAAAGGATCCATTCAGGATCATTTAGCATGGACACATGGAATAGCACATTAGATTGTATGGGATCTTGGTATCAAGATACAAATGCCTCTGTTGTGGATAGAAGTGGATTGCTTGAGGGCAAACAATCTTTCGGTGGGAGGATTTGTAATATTCCTATTTTTTGGATATGGTCAAAGTGGATGGAATCCACCATGGTATTTTTCGATGGCTTGGCCCATGGTATTTTCCTTCGTTTTTTGAGGGAAATAAATAAAATAAAGTCTCCAGCGAGTCCATCAAGCCTATAAAATGGGATATGAGCCTAACAGTGTGATCATCCTAAGTTATCCATCTATTTTGTCTTTGTTGAGAACTTGACAAGGCCAATTCTAGTTTTCTATAAAATGGGATAGGAGCCGAACAGTGTGATCATCCTGAGTTATCCATCTATTTTGTATTTGTTGAGAACTTGGCAAGGCCAATTCTAATTTGATTCTAGGGGAGAAACCCCTGTGGGAGTAACTTGTCTAGTGGACCCATCCAGGGTCTACGATTGTGCTTTAGTATCTTTAATTTATCTATTGATGGGCAACCATGCAAGCCACATGCACAGGCTTTAGTAAGTCTCATGTTGGCTTGTAATTTTGTTTTCAGTTATTTATATAAATAAGAGGTTTCATTCTCAGATCTAGATAAATAAGAGACTGCATTCTCAGATCTAGTTTTTGTTCGATGTTTTCAATGCAATAATTTTATTAGAACACCTAGAGTGTACCAGATCTGTTAAAAAAATTGATGTTTGGGATATTTCAATCATCCATTAGTGAAGCATATAATATAAAGCTTTTAAAATTGAATATTTGTGGAACCTTATCATTTCCACTCTAAATGCCAAATTGTTTGCTTTATGGTGAGATTAACAGGTGTTTGAACATCATTAAGAATTTTGTTATCATTTAGATTTATGATTATGAAGGGTTAACAAGTCTTTGAACATCGTTTTTGGTTTTGGATAAATATAAGAATTTTTATCTCGTTGGTTTTCTAAAATTGATCCTAATACTATCCTAGATTTATCTAACTTGGGATGGTAGTTTGCTTACATTTTAATTTAAAAAGTCAAATAATCTAAATAAGTTGGATTTTAATTTTAGTTTATTTGATTGTTATTTATTGTAATTTACAAAAATTTGGTCCCCTAGATTATATGTCAGAATGGTTATGATAAATAATAAACTAAATTTTCCTTCCACTTTGACATACCACCATGTCTTTTTATGATTTCAATGTTACCATAAATTTTCTTTTAATATTTAAAAATTAGTGGCTTTCTAAACGTAATTCCATATTATTTGCTATGGTGAAATTTTAATATATTAAAAATTACATT
>APFE031177610.1:72913-113537 GCA_000404065.3 Pinus taeda
AAATAAAGGTTAATTTGAAAAAATCTATGGAGGTTAGGGTTTTAAAAAGGAATGCACTTTTGCTGCTTGCAATAGGTTCTTGTATGTGGACCTTGCCTTTCTACGATGAGAAGGGCTTTTGCACTATTAGCAGCGAAGTCTGAACGAGGTTGTTTTATTCATCTGTTATGGTTTCTACAGGTTTTTTGCCGGCTCTCAACATCTTTTGCTCAAGTCAACAGTAGGTTGGGTTTTTTTATGTGGTTTTATTATAGTGGTGAAAGGTAGAAGGTTTTTTTGGTTTTTATTTTTATTTTTATTGTGAACTGTGATTATTTCCTATTTACTCTACCTTAGAACTATGTTGATGGTTTTTACCTAAGTTGGAAGTTTTAATAATTCCAAGAGGCGATAGATTTGGTGGAGTATGAGCCAGAATGCTCTGTTGGAGGGTCTATTTTTACCTCCATAGTGAATTTCAAGGTTTATGATGCTGAGAAGTAAGAGGGTTAGGGACCAAATGGATATTTGCATCACTAGGTGGGCGGTTTGGACATGTATGGAGGTTGGATACATGATGTCGGCCATCTAGTGGAGGTAGTGGTCAATTCCGATGTGGCAGTCGACACACAAGGTGCATGCAATAACCATTTCCTTTCCATTTTTAGTATACTTAGTAGTCTATTACATGCAATTTGTTTTGGATGATAGGGTGTCTGTATTGGCATGGAAAAGGATTTACGAGAGTCTTTTGCTACTAGCCTTTTGGGTCCCGGGTTTTTTGACCAGCAAACAGGAGGCACCTTGGGGACATATTTGGTTTTGGGAAGCTAAATGGGGTTTTAGGGGGGAGGGAGAAATACCAATCTCCAATTTTGAAAGTATTGTCATTGAAAATGCTATTTCATAGTAGGGTACGGTTGTTGGGTCAAGAAAAGGGTATGTTTTCTCCTTGGTAATAGCTTTATTTAGCACTCATCCTCACATTATTATCTTTGTTTATGGATAAAAGTAGAGGAAATAACAACTAAAGTTGGGTAAAAGTAATCAGTAAAAAATTAGACGAATCTAAGCCTGAAAAAATTGATTTTTACTATCTTTATGTGCAGAAGATGAGAATTGGACGATAGCTGTTCAATTGATAGAACAACAACATCTCACAAAGGAAAAAGACAGCATTAGAGGCAAGGTAGGACAACATAAGACCAGGTATACTGAGGCTATTTTATGATAGAATCAGATTGAGTATTGTGAAATCCTCAGGATCCCCTGATTCAGAGGATTCCCTTTTATCTATTTACTTTTCTAATTGCTATATATAAGGTTGAAAGGCAAACTGCACAATTAGTTGAGAAATTCACAATTTATAATTATTATTTTGGACATGTAATATGATTACTTTGGTGATGCTGTAACTCTGTTATTCATTTTAATGAAGAAGACTATGTTTAAATCATAATTATATTCTGAGTATCCCATCACTGAGACTTCTGGCGACTCTGGGCCTAGTAAAGAGAAGATCTACTGCTTCGCCCGTGTTATAATCTTTTCTATTCTATTCTTTACTATTTGTTAATGTTAATTTAATATCATTTTGATTATCGTGAGGATTGTCGATTCTGATTTGCTTTTGTTGTTCATTCGATATTTAGATTTAGCCATGTGTTATATATGAGTAATTCTTTGGTTGGATTGGTTATGTTAGTTCGAGCATTAGATCACCGATTCATTCCAAGCAATGTTATCATACATTTCAAAAATAGAATTGATCACTTTCTGCAATATAGTTATTTGTTGTTCAGATATCATTTGTTGTTCAATTATCATTTGTTGTTCAATTGCCATAGTTCTCTTTAATGGTTGAGTGAGTTAGTTTCAATTCCATTTAAGATTGTCAAGTGTGATTTCTACAGTTGTAATCAGATTCTTTTGTTGTCATAATAGGTTCAATAGAACTACAAAGTATGTTATGAATTTCTTTCGAAGTTACTTGTTTTAGAATTATTTGGATTGAGTTTGAAGAGATAGTCATTATCAATTGCAACAATCTATTATTAGTTAACCTTTGAATTCACTGCATATATAGTGTTGATGCTCTTGCAATAAAAAGACTTTCCTTGAGTTGACAATTAATGTAGGAATTAAGATCACCAATAAAAATACATCTTAGTGCACCAATAATTTGGCGCCGCTGTGGGGGAGAGTGTTTCAAAGTGATTTCATTTTTATCTTGCTACAAAATAATTGGGTTTTAAAAATGGGAGGTAAGAACCTGCAAACCTAGCAAGTAAAGTGCTTACTTACCAGCCCACTTTTCAGCAAAAGCTTAGAGGTTAAATATGAATAGTTTTTTATGAATGACTAGAAGTAGAAAGATAGAAAAAGATCAGAACCCCCTACCTAAATCCACAATACCCAAGGGATCGATGAACCTTGGGAGAACAACCTTTATAGATGAAATTGTAAGAAAAGCAGAGTCTTAAGCATCAGTAGGATTCTGGGCTGTATCTGGAAAAAGTCCTACTGTCATCCCTCATGCATCAGGCTCACCATTTGTAGCTTACGCTGAGATTCAAATCCAAATTAGGAGGATTTAAACAGAGTCTTCAGGTTACAACAAATTTACATTCTGATCCTCTACAAGGGGGAAAGTCATGTAACTTAAGAGAAGGAGAGGGAGAAACTAGTGGAACTGCTAAGGCAGGACCTCAACTATCAGAACAAGGGTTTCCTATGATCTTGGATGTAGGCAGTGCTGGAAAGCCAACCCAGATTGCTAATCCCCCGCTTATTCAAAAAATCACCCCCTGAAATCTGTGAAGGATATTGGCACTTGTTTGACCAAATGGAAAATCAACCACCTCAAGGTCAAACCTTGACATTGGAATACCCCATAGTCAACCAAGTAGCTAATACCCCCATGAAGGCTATTCCCCTGCAGAGCATCCCAACTTTTCATGGATGATCACAGAGGATCCTGATGCCTTCCTGTTTGAATTTGATGCCCTCTGCAGAGGATATGACCACACCACTGACCCCCAAAAGCTAAAACTGTTCCCTTCTACTTTGAAAGGAGCAACTTTAAGATGGTTCATGGGTCTAGATGGACGTACTATTAATTCTTGGGATGATATGAAGACTTCCTTCCTCACAAGATACTAGGACTTTTGCAAGACTAGGGAGCTAAAAGATGAAATCTTTAAGATGGTTGCAAAGGATAATGAAACTCTAGAAGAATATGTCAAATGATTTCATTATAACTTGCAGAGATCTCCACACACCACCTTACCAAAAGAAGTACTAAGAGTTATCTTAATTGAAGGAATGAAAGAAGAGTGGATAGAAACTCTAAACTTAATGGGGAAAGTGGATATTTCTCAAGAAGATTATGATGAAATCATTTGCTTGTGTATCAAGTGTTCATGAGGAAGCACAAGCATAGGAGCAGGAAGATGAGATCCCATGAGCAAGGGAAACAAACCACACAATGGAGGCGTAACACGAATGGAAATTGGTAACCTCATGGAAGATTTCAAGATGGACATCCTAGGCACCCTCATGACGTACCTGGATGTCCTACAGGCTAAACAGAAACAAGCCTTAGCAGAACAAAATTTGGCCATTTTTTTCCCATGCTGTCGAAAGAAGCAAAACCAATGGGAGTGCCCATTAGACATGGTTCAAGCATGCACCATCTGTACCAAGGATCACACCACTTGACAATATCCATCACTCCCAGGGCTTAAAGCAGTGTTCAAGGAAGCTGAAGAAGAGACAGAGCCAGTATATCTAATGAACCAGCATCGACAGTGGCAGGCCAAACCTACAGGTATGTCACAAGATGCATCCCAGTTATTTGCTTCTTCACAGTTTAATCTGAAACAAAACCTTGGGGCAACACGTAGAGGCCAATCGCCTTACTTGAATTGGCAACCTCATCCATTCCATATGACACCATGGTCAACTCAATCCTTTCCAGGTAATGGCTGGCCAAATTCTCCTTTTACTCCTGTTTGGCAAAGTAATCCCTATCCATCCCAGTGGCCTGCCTCCACTTCTCAAAATCTAAACTGGTCTTGAAATCCGAAGCGACCTTTGGGAATATCCAATACTCCTATAGAGAGAGGTCCTCAACCTCAACCTACATTATCAGCTCCTTATCCATTACAACAAAATCCTCATCCTCTTCTGCGCCCTCAACTGCCAGTTCAACTGAATCCGAGTCCCAATACTTGATCAGTTCAACTGGTGCAGATTGTCAAAAGCTCAAACTATGAGATTGAGAAAAAATAATGTAATGAATTAAGATTGAGGTCAGGATGTGTCATCAGCCCTAAGGAAAACAGGGATCAACGATCAATTGAGATCGAAAAACCACTTGTACATATACCACCACCTATAGTTGCTACTGAAATAAAACAAGGAGAAGAGACAGATCAACATAAAGATCCCGAGGAACTCATAGTTACTTCTCCCCCATTCCCCAAAAGGTTAACGATACCTAAGCCGATTGTTTACCCATATTTTGATATTGTAGGGGAACTAAAAAATCTTTGTATAAAAATTCCGCTCCTCCAAGCCATCCAGGACATTCCCATCTATGTTAAAACAATTAAAGAGCTATTTGTAAAGAAGCCTGTGACAAAATCATAAACTTCATCCACCATTCATGTTGTAAGAATCTTATCTGATTTACTCTTTGGGAGGGGTAACTCCAGTAAAGTATGAAGATCCTGGGAATCCTATAGCGATAGTTCAAATATATGGCGCTCTTTTCCCAATACGCTAGTTGATCTGGGTGCAACCATTCACATTTTAATAGAAGAAACCTGTCAAGCACTTGGTATTATAGTCTTGGAACAAACAACCACCTTACTAGAACTTGAAAATCATTCGGTGGTAAGGCCAGAAGGATCTTTACAAGATATTACGGTTTCTGTTGATTCATGGGAGTATCCAGTATTTTTTCTTGTTATAAACCCAAAGAGTTGATTGGATGGGCAACCTTTAATACTGAGATGACCTTGGGTAGCGACAGCTAATTCATATATAAGCTGTCGAGAGTGTAGCATGACTATTGCAAAAGGAGATGCTGTAAAAAATCTTGTTTTATATCCCCTTGCCAAACCAAGTCTGACCATTGTAAAAATATGTAAACAACCACCAACACACCTGGAAGAAAGCATCAATTCACCACCCACAGTAGCAGAGGCACTTGAATTCAAAGATCAGACTGAAGATGACGTTTTCAACAACTTTATCAATTAGATGGCTAATGCGAGGAATGTAAAGTGTCAAATGTTAAAAGAAATTCTGGATAATGAAGCCTTGGAAGATCCCTTGAAGGATACTGCTGATCGGCACATCCAAACGACTATTGTTCATAACAACAAGCCTATGGAAATTGAACCAGAAAATTTTTAAACATTAATGATAATGTGGACAGTGATCAGTAGTAGAAGCTCATTCAGGTCCTGCAAAAATATAAAGGGGATTTCGCCTGGGATTATTCTGACATGAAGGGTATAAGCCCACAACTGTGTACACATCACATGTATATAAAAAATGATGCTCAGCCTATCCGGAAAACTCAACGGAGATTGAATCTACATCTCAAGGACATTCTGAAAGAAGAGTTATAGAAGTTGTTGGATGTTAGTTTCATTTATCCTATTTGAGATAGAAAATGGGTTTCTCCATTGGCGTTCATCCCAGTGAAAATTGGGAAGTGGCGTATCTGTGTGGATTACCGAAAATTGAATAAGGCAACATAGAAAGATCAGTTCTGTCTTTCGTTTATTGATTAGGTCCTTGATAGTTTGGCAAGGAAGAAATTCTTTTCCTTTCTAGATGGCTTCAATAGCTACAATCAGATTCAAATCGCCCTTGAAGATCAAGAGAAAACAACTGTCACCTGTCCCTAGGGTACATTTGCTTACAGAGTGTTACATTTGGTTTATGAAATGCCCCATCCATGTTTCAAAGAGCTATCCTCAACATTTTTTTTGACTTGATAAATGAAGGACTTGATGTATATATGGATGACTTTACTCCATATGGGGATGAATTTGATCAAGCACTGGAAACATTAGAAAAGGTTTTAGAATGATGCATTACTACCAGGTTATGTTTAAGCAATGTAAAGTGTCACATGATGATGACTGAAGGCGTAATCTTGGAACACTATATTTCTACAGCAAGGATACAGGTAAATCCAACAAAAATAAAGGTAATTCTTTTACTACCTACACCCTGTACTCAGACGGAGGTACATAGCTTCCTGGGATATGCATGCTATTATCGCAGGTTTATTAAAAACTTTTCACAAATTGCTACGCCTCTATATGCTTTAACTAGAAATGTTGATTTCAAGTGGTCTGACAAATGTACACAACTTTTACAGGTTTAAATAAACTAGTCCCGATGGCACCAGTATTATGAGGACAAAACTAGGAGCTGCCTTTTCACATATCCACGGACGCATCATATGCAATGATAGGCATTGTCCTCGACCAGGAGGAGGACAAAAAACCATATGCTATATATTATATTAGAAAAAATATTACTGCTGCAGAGCTCAATTATATAGTAACGTAAAAAGAATTCTTAGCTTTCATTTATGCCATAAAGAAATTTAGACATTATATAACTGGTTACCAAGTTTTTTTGTATATTGATCACTTTCCCATTTGGTATTTAGCTAAGAAACCTATCACAAATGGTTGAATGACTTGTTGGCTATTTCTCTTGCAGGAGTTTGACATCACTATCAAAGATCATCTGGGGAAGGAAAACCTAGTCGCTAATTTTTTTGTCCCTAGTTCTGAAGGTAAATGACCCACTTGCAGTAGATGACTGATTTCTAGATGAACATGTGTTTGTCATAGCAGTCAAGACGCCATCATATGCAGATGTGGCAAATTATCTAGTAGTGGGGAAGCTGCCGAGGAATTTGATAGCAAGGGAAATGAAATAGATTGTTTAGCGCATCGCACTATTCTCTTGGATTGGCGGATATATTTTTCACACAGGGTTTAGTATGTGTATATGTAGATGCATTCACGAGGATGAGATTTATGACATTCTGAAGGCTTTCGATGATGATTTGTGCGGGGAACACTTCATAGATCGAAGGACAAGGCATAAGGTACTACATATGGGATATTATTGGCCCACTATTTTTAAATATGCTAAAAAATATGCCCAAGCCTATGATAGATGCCAAAGGATGGGCCGACCTAGCCAATTTGATGAAATATCGCTGCAACCCCAACTAGTCATAGAACCCTTCGAATGATGGGCATTGGACATTGTTGGTCCATTCCATCCACCATCAAATAAGAAATCATACATACTATTTTCCACAGATTATGTGACGAAATGGGTGGAAACATTAGATTTACCAAGAACTATAGAGGAACCTGTGATTAACTTCCTCTTTGGGCTATTCATGTGATATGGTTTACTGCGGGAAGTGATAACAGATGGGGAAGGGAAATTTATAAGACATAAGAATAGAACCACTCTAAAAAATCATCACATTACACACAGGATCACTTCCCCATATCACCCGCAGGAAAACGGGCAGGTCGAAAGCACCAATAAGGTCATTGCAACAATTTTGACCAAGACAATCTCATCACATTGGCGAGACTAGGCTGCTAGACTGCCAGAGGCCTTGTGGGCCTATTGCATGACTTGGAGGAATACTACTGGATACTCTTTGTACCAACTCGTGTTCGGAAAAGAACCTATTTCTCCAATTGAATTTGAAATAAAGACTCTAAGAATGGCTCAAGAAGTGGGATTAGATTTAACAAAAGGCCAAACCAAACGACTCCAACAAATCAACAAACTAGATGAGACTTGACTGGTTGCTCTGCAATGGACTGCAATTATTCAGCAGCAAAGGGAAAAGTGGCACGACAACCTTATAAAAAAAAAAGACATTTCAAAAAGGGGATTTGACACTCCTCTATGACTCGAGATTCCAAGATTTTCCTTGCAAGTTGCAAACAAGATGGTTCAACCCTTATGAAATTCAAGAACTACATAACAATGGTTCTCACTTTCACTACCATTGATGGGTCTGGCCATTCTTTCAAGGTGAATGGGCATCGAATGCGTCTTTACCACAAACCACTCATCAAGGAGTCTTTCTACCAGTAGGTACGTGAGGACCCCTCCATGCAAATCTTAGCTGCATGAGGTGATGACCCATCAAATTTTCTTTCGTAAAATTATGATTTTCTTTAAATTGTAAATAATGCATATGTTCTTTTGATTGATTGCAATTTAGTAGACATCGCCATGTAAATATGAGATTTGTTTTTTTTTTGGTAAGTGTTATTCAATCAATTGAACGATTGTTATTCAATCAATTGAATACCAATTTTTTGTATTTTGTTGTTTAGATGATTAAACGATTGTTGTTCAATCGACTGAACAAAACTTTTTGCATTTTTTCATATTTTTGTTGTTCAATCGATTGAACAACACTTTTTGCATTATTCAATTTTGTTGTTCAAATGATTGAATTATTGATTTTCAATCAATTGAACAACACTTTTGCATTTTTTATTTGCTGTTCAAATGATTGAACAATTGCTGTTCAAACTATTGAATAATTGCCGTTCAAACTATTGAACAATGCTTTTGTGTTTTTGATTTGTTGTCCAAACGATTGAACAAAATTTTGCATTTTTATTTTTAAATTTTACAGTTAAAGTGATTGAACGATTACTGTTCAATCGATTGAACAACATTTTTGTGTTTTTGATTTGTTGTTTAAACGATTGAACGATTGTTTTTTAATCAATTGAACATCACTTTTGCGTTTTTTTTTTCAATTTTCGTTGTTCAAACGATTGCACGATTGTTGTTCAATTGATTGAGCAACATTTCTTCCTTTTTGATTTTGTTGTTCAAATGATTGAAAGATTGTTGTTCAATCGATTGAACAATGTTTGTGCATTTTCTATTTGTTGTTCAAACGATTGAACGATTGCTGTTCAATCGATTGAACAACACTATCACATTTTTTATTTGATTTGTTATTCAAACGATTAAACGATTGTTGTTCAATCGTTTGAACCACACTATCATGTTTTTTTTCTTTTTTTCTTTTTGTTGTTCAAACGATTGAAAATTTGTTGTTCAATCGATTGAACATCACTTTGCATTTTTTTGCTTTTAGATATTTGATGTTCAAACGATTGAACAATTGTTGTTCAATCGATTGAACATCACTTTTGTGTTTTTTTCTTTTTGATATTTGTTGTTCAAACGATTGAATGATTGTTGTTCAATCGATTGAATGATTGTTGTTAAATCAATTGAATGATTGTTGTTCAATTGATTGAACAAAATTTTTGCATTTTTCTTTTTCAATTTTGCTGTTCAAACGATTGAACGATTGTTATTTAAGCAATTGAACGACAATTTTGTTTTCTTTTAGATTTTCCTATTTGAACGATTGTTGTTTAATCAATTGAATAATATTTTTGTTTTCTTTTCGATTTTGTTGTTCGATCGATTGAATGATTGTTGTTTAATCAATTGAACAACACTTTTGTGATTTTTATAGGAAGAATTGTGATTTCTTTTATTGTTTCATTGCCAGTCATTGTGCCATATTTATTTTTTCTTTTATGTTTTGAATAAATGCCATATGAGTGGATTTGTGCCTAACATAAAGAAAAATAGTAATGTCAATACCATTATGACCTATGCAGCCTTTTGATGGTTATCTTTATTCAAAAGCTGATATGGTGCATCTCTATAATGACTAGATGGAAATCTTTTCTTTGGACACATCACAACATGATTCATTATTTTAAAACCATGCTGGCTTATTTTCAAACTTTCAAATGGATAAATCCCTTTGATATGATGATATGGGGGTAAAAGTATAAAATTTCATTGGCATTTTTCTTACTTCTTACACCATCCCTGACTCTTAAAGAGTAAATGAGGCTCCCTCTTTTTATAATAAAATCATCAAAACATGAAAATACAACAAAAATAGGATAGGGGGTCTCATCACGAGCTAGCCTACCATGTTCATAAGGATGTAACAGGTGACATTCCATGTTGCCCACCAAACGAAGGTAATGACCTTCTTGATAATTAAAATTGTTAGAAGGACAGGGGGTCTCATCGTGAGCCAGTCCGATCACTTTGTTATATCTTGGTGAATGGCACTATGATTATCTAGTCACCATGCCCACATAGTGGTCTCTTTATGACATGAAAATAAAGAATCATCTACATGCTAAAAGGAGGGCTCTGGCTTATTTGTGGGGTTAAAAAGCAACACTGTCGAGGCTATGAATGCCTGCTGGTAGCAGTGTCTCTGCTTGTGGTATTGAAGTATTATCTTACACTGCCAAATGCTCTATATTATATTACCACATATGGATACATTTCTAAAGGAAATTTCTCATTTGAACAACACTCTTACAAGCCAACATGCATGGTAACTTATGTTATATATTCATTATATTATATTTGTCCAATCACTTTATGACAGTCATTAATACTTACCACCAATTATACATTTGTTACTACTACCACTTAAGGTGAAGATATTTTGACATAATGATTTAAATATCTGTTTTTTATCTTTTGGCCATTTCACCTCTGATATGTGTATTTCTTTAATTGCTTTGTCATAAATCGTGCCATTTTTATGGATTGGTTGCCTACATTTATGAATTACTAATTCTTTCTCTTGCTTTTCACATGCTTGGCAGACGTGGATGCCCTTTTCTCATTGGAGGAGGGATGGCATTCATATGAACAACATGTTTCATAGCTATGGATAGTTGAGTGATAATTATTAAATTGATTTCTGGGTAAAAGATTGCATGATGATTGTGTATGTGTAATAATTATCAAAGTATTTCTGATTGGAGAAAGGACGATGACCATTATGGATGGCATGAAGGTTGATTATGAGCCCGTGTTAAACATTGCTAACGAAAAAAATTACTTGACTGTATATCTTGTTAATTCCCAGAACAATGTCATTTTCTTGTCAATTGCTTTAACATTCTTTGTTGCTGTTCTAAACTGCGAAAGTGCAAGAGAAGTGAATGTGAGTGAGACGGTCAAAGGAAAAAAATAGCCATGGCAGGTAGAGCTATATGAAATGAACCCACAGTGCTCATGGTATAGGATCAAGCTCATGCAATTCCCGAGTGTGCTAGCTGGATGCAATATCTGAATAAATTGCAGGGATTTCACGAAGAAATGACACTTGAATTCCTACAGAGTTTGTAGAATGGAAGCACCAAAGTAAGAGGCAGGGACATAACGGTCTCCGAAGTAGTCATAGCCAAAATCACTGGACTTCCATCTGAGGGAACAAAATGGACAGACAACCACATCCTTCTGCACAATGCGGTCATAGTTTTCCAAGATCCAAGCGAGCAATTGGCACGAACAGGGAAAGGGATTCACCCTTCAGCACTACGACAACCATGGTAGGAATTGGCAGTCATTGTGAAACAGTACATCACATGCAATTGTCATCAAGAATCAGGATGTGGTAAATCCCCAACAACTCAAATTGCTAGCCATCCTAAAATAGAAAATTTCAGTTAATTTGCCGTTTTATTTGAATTCCCTATTGCATGATGTCGCTCATTGAGTTAGGAAAGCTAAGGACCCACACATAGCCGTCAGTCATCATGGATTGATCAAATTGATTATCATGCATGGATTGGCCCAGTAGTAGCTAACCTGGGACAATATTGTAAATCCTACTCTAGCCCCACCTCTAGAAAACCCAGCAACATAACAACAAGGTCTAAGAACCCCAGGTCCAAGAAGGACAATGAAAAGAAATAATTCCTTTGTTCCCTTGAACCCAACAAAATATAGGCACTCTATGCGGGTGAAGTCCCAATGACATATCCCAATTCAAACAAATGAGGTTGTTCCATCTCACACAACACCTCCAAGTCCACAAAATGCCCCTTTGCAAGACTATGAGGAAGAGGTGGCTAGGGTATTAGAAAACATGGGGATATTTGTTGAGGGAAGAGAACAATATGAGAATGTTGAAGGACAAAATTTTACCCCCAACTAGTTTGCCTCTACTGATAGCCCTTGTTATGATCAAACCTTGCCATTTACTGAGTTTTTCAAAGAACAGAGGGAACCAATCCCTTTTGTTGGAAAACCCCTTAAGGCTGAGATGCATGAAGAGGAAGCCATTAGAGAAGAAAATCAGACAAAATATACCGGTCCAGTGGACCCGCCAGCTGAAGACAATCCTGCAGATGAAACCATGGGAGATGAAAATCAACCAGACATTACTATTTTTTAAAGTCCCTTGAGGACAAGGCCTACCCTGAAGAAAACTCAGAGAGCGATAATTTCTTAGGAGACACCATTTTATTGGGGTCTCCTGAGAGAGAAATTCATGATGAAGAAGAACTAGAAGGTGAAGCTCCATCGAGTGATACAATTCCAATTTAAACCGTCCCTGATATTAATGCAATACCATTTGAGAATGAACTTGAGGAAAATGTAGTTTCACCACCATTGATTGGAAGTCCTAGAATAAAGAGGCCCTAGAAGGACAAGCTCAGAAAAATGCTTAAAAACTATAGAAAAAAGAAGAGAAGAATTGGCCAGCTAAGACAATGGTTAGAAGAAGCAATCATAGCTAGAAAATCGAAAGTGGAAATGGAGATCACAAGAACATAGACAGAACATTGTTCTAGAAAAGATGTTGAAACCCAAACTGAGATTCTTTTGGTCTATTCAAAGGAAACTCAGATAGAGCCATGTCTTGTAGAGGACACTGAAATGTAGACTAAAGACCCTTGTGTTTGCTCACAGGAGACCCAAATGGACTACCCTACTATGAACATTGCCATTCAAACTGATGCTAAAGAAAGCATCCCAATTGATTTTTTCATAATTCAAGAAGCAACCAAGGCTGCTGTCCAAACTAAGCCTATGGAGACACAAGATAATGAAGCCTAAACATATGCGACACCTTCTTACATTCCCTTAGTAAGGGAGGAATTTATTAGGAGATTTCAGAATGGACTACTGAAGGTTTAGCAGGAATTAACTCAACACAAAGAGGAAGTAGTGCCCCTATGTATACATCAAGAATTAAGGAAAAAGTTTTAGGCACTCACAACTACTAAGGATGAGACCTTCGCTCAATACAAGGCTGAGTAGAAAAAGGTTGAGAAAGCACAGGACAAATTACAAAAGGCTAAAGAGCAGTTGGAGGTTGTCTGCTCCCTTTATTCAGACACCCTGTCATGCTGAGCTTCTGCTACAAACTATGCATTATTCCTCTTGGAAAGGTACCTCCTAAAAATCAAATCTTTTAAGGTTGGCAAGTCTGTGGAAATCAAAACTACCCTGAAATTTGTAAAGTGTTTCAGAGAACAAAGCGAATAGTTACATCGCCTCCTATGTGAACTTTATATGCAAAATTTCTTTTTGGAAGATGACATGGGCAACAAACCTGGCCCCTTTATAGGGGATGTAATTCCAAGCATTTCTTTCTTTTGTTACTAACCAACTCAAGTGAGCCAAGGGTCAGGATACTTTTAGAAATCATGAATATGGCATCGACCTATGGGTTAGGGGTGAACCTACAAAACCCCTAAAACTCTCTCTCAAGAACAAGAAATTTATGAAGCGGTCTGGTGTTATGGGCCAATTAGGTGCATTCCACATAGATATTATACAAGCTGGGAAGGAGTACTTCCAAGAGATCAAGGTAGAAGCCTTGTCTGCAGTGAGACAAAGGTGGGAAGTCTCCAGCAATACTGTTAGAAATCAAGAACCATTTGGAAACTAAAAGTTTAAATATTTCTCCTATCATTTCCATAAATACAGTAACATGGTATTAACCATGGGGCCTGAATGGGTAGGATGTTGGTATAGAACCCCAATCACATGGTATCGTCCAGGTAAGAATCACAGTGACTACAAATTGAAGGATCAAGAAGTAAACCAGGCTTTCGCTGTACTTAAGAAGAAAAATGGATTCAGAGTTTATAAGAAGGAGCTATACCCTGCCTATTTCGTAACCTAGATGCACCTAAACCATTTAATTGCATGAGGACATGCAACAAGGTAAGCTAGGGAGTATGTTGGGTCAAGAAAAAAGTATGTTTTCTGCTTGGTAATAGATTTATTTAGCACTCATCCTCACATGATTATCTTTGTTTATGGATAAAAGTAGAGGAAATAACAAATAAAGTTGGGTGAAAGTAATCAGTAACAAATTAGATGAATATAAGAAGGAAAACTAAATTTTACTATATTTATGTGCAAAAGACATGAATTGGATGATAGTTGTTCAATCGACAGAACAACAACATTTCACAAAGGAAAAAGACAACTTCAGAGGCAAGGCAAGATAGTGGAAGACTAGGGAGACCGATGCTATTTTATGACAGAATCAGATCAAGTATTGCTAAATCCTCAGGATTGCCTGATCCTGAGGATTTACTTTTCTAATTGTTATATATAAGGCTGAAAGGCAAACTGCACAATTAGTTCAAAAATTCACAGTTTATAATTATTCTTTTGGACATATAATACCATTACTTCGGTGATGTTGTAACTTTGTTATTCATTGTAATGAAGAAGACTGTGTTTAAATCATAATTGTATTCTGAGTATCTCATAGTGGAGACTTCTGACGACTCTGGGCCCAGTCAAGAGAAGATTTACTCCCTCACCTGTGCTATAATATTTTCTATTTTATTCTTTACTTTTTGTGAATGTTAAGTTAGAATTATATATATTATGTATATATATATATATATATATATATATATATATATATATATATATATATATATATATATATATATATATATATATATATATATATAATTTTATTATTATTTATTATTTCTGGATTGTTGATTTTGATTTTCTTTTGTCCTTCTTTAGAGATTCAGATTTAGCGGTGTGTTATATATGAGTAATGCTTTCAGTTGGATTGGTTATGTTAGTTCCAATTTTAGATCGTGTAGGTTTTAACCCCATAAATAAATTACCTGCACACGAATTCTAAAACACAAAAAATAAACAATGTGAGAGCATAACACATAAAATACATATACACAAATATTTTCCCCTGGATCCCAAAACTGGGACTACTAGCTCGATGTTTCATTATTTTCCTTTCAATGTTGCAATACATATTTATACTGCCGAAGTATCCAATACCATGGACCAAAAACCATTGCGTCCAAAACCATGTGCAAAAAATCATGCACAAAACCATAGGTAGGTCCACCCAACCTAATATAGGGTCCAAAAACAAAATTTTCCGGGCCGCTGCCCTAGACCCCATAGACGGGGGGTTACATGCACCCCTCAAACCCCTGTGACCCCCCTGCTATGCAATCGGTGCAACAAAGGGGGGGATCTTCCCCCCCTCTAACCCCCAGATTAACTACGTGAACTAGTCGTGGAAAGAATATAACACAACCTAACATTCTCCCCCTTGATTCATACACAGCATGTTGCCTCCACAAGTATGGTTGGCCTAATAATACATAACAAACATCTAGAGGTGTAACATCACACAATACCTCATATCTGAAAGGCTTGATGTTGTAGGGAAGGCGACACTACTGGCGAACTTTGAGATCTCATCCTTCATGAAGCCACTCGATAAGATATGGTTGTGGGTGTGGTGTAGTTGGTAGGCCCAACCACTTCACGACATCTGCTGAAATGAGGTTCTTTTGGCTGCGACTGTCGACAATGAATTGCAACGGTGAACCCTTCACCCACATCTATGAGTGGAAAAGGCGTTTCCCCTCCTATGGATATTCAGGCTCATTCTTCTAGATCTTGGCAGTGGAAACAGTGACACTAGGCTCTGCATCAATGATCTGATTCCCTTTGCCATTCCCCTTGTTGGGTTCTAACTCAGGTTCAGAACATGCATCTGATTCTGAAGCCTTTAACTAGGCTACTAGTGACTACTTGGTCCGACACTCACTTGTGTTATGAGTGGGACTCTTGTGGAACTCACACCACTTTATTGTGTCATTCTTCGACTTTGCGGTGTTGTTCTTTTCTTGCAGCTTCAACGGGTCATCTTGGGTCACCCCGCCTTGGCTTTTTCCTTTGGTCTTCGGATTTACAGATCCAAAGTCTCACTTCTTCTGTTTGAACTTTTCTCGATTTTGACAATGTATCGGTATGTCATGCCGAGCGAGGATATGTTTAGGAACTCCGTCTCTTCCTGGATGTATCTGTGTAGTCAGCCATGGTATTTGAGTACCAAATGCAGCTCAGAGTCCTTGATACCCAACTATGTGTGAAGGGTATGAAAAATGTTTGTGAACTCCGGAACATCTTGGTTCCTTCCCTGCCATAGTATGGTCCATTTGATGTATTTGTCCTCATAGCTTTTGATAGGGTAGTACTACTCCTTGACAACATCCTAGAATGAATCCCAAGTGGGTGCAGTTGAAAATAGTGAGCTTGTACTTTCATTCTTCTACTCGCAGTAGCTTTCGCACCAATCCTTGACGCAGGGGGCTGCTTTGAGAAGAGTGAAAACAATCTTTTCCCAACTTGAAAATTCATGAACAGAAAGATACCCTCTAGCAAATTTAACCATTTATCTATAGGATCTGTGTCTATTTGACCCTCGAAGATGGGGATCTCAAAATTAACTTGTACCTTAAACGGTGTGGTGTTTCCAGAGTAGTTGTTGGAAGCCGATGCGTCGCCTCTGGGTAGCCGCTAAAGGATCTGCGCAAAGCTATCCATCATCATGTTCCTTTACTGCTTGAGGACTTCCTCGAGCAAGATTTTGATAGGATCTCCTGCACCGTCATCTTTCTTTTCATCTGCCATGGGAGGCCGTCGGGATTTGTGAGGCTGGTCTTGCAAAGGTTCGGCCAGTTCAAGCCCTAACTCTTTATATCCCGACCTTGTTGGAGACATGCAAAGAAAACAAGAGAAAAAGCAGACCGCTCTGATACCACTAATCCAGATTTAAACAAGAATGCAAAAAATTATAGAGATAACCATAAACGCAGATATGCATCGAAAATAATACTTCATTTCATTAATGTAAAATACTGAAATATGGTTACAAACAGTAATGGAAATAAACCAGCTAGGGTGATGGTAGCTTATCTCTGAGAAGAGTTGTGGGGGCTACCTACCTCTGAACTCTATTACAATGAGGTTCAAAGGCCTATTTATTATCAAGAAACAATGGAAAACCCTTAACATACCAAAACCTAACCCTAGAAGATGAAATGCCAAATTGTGGGCCTTGTTCGGGTAAATTGGTACATCAATTTCCCGAGGTCATAACTTTGGCACTTGATCTCCGTTTGACGTGTACAATAGCTCATTATAAAGATCTATTCGGGAACTATAAATTTAGGAAGAGCAACATCAGCCAATGGACCCATGTTGCTCCTAGATTTCCCAAAAAAACACCGTTTAGGGCCTCAAAACGGCTTCGAAATTTAAGGACCCGAAAAACTGCTAAAAATAGTAAATTGTGCTACAATTACGGAAACAGAAAAACTAAAAGAGATAGTCATGGGGGTCCAAATTGGATAGGTAGGTGGCCACCAACATCCACTTGGATCATCGGTATAATTTGATATGAGCCTTGGAGTGATATATAAAATTGTCTTACTGAGAATGGATCAGACCATCCTAGGTTAACCTTCTATGGGATCTTCTGATCACTGGAATTTTGTAACAAATTGTTATCGATAGACTAAATTGAGCTCACTTTGGTATTCTTTGTAACATAAGTTTTTTGTTTATGTTCTGAGTAATGCATATTTGTAGATTGATTAAGGTGTCTACTCTTGTGATTCAGATGTAGATAAGGAGTTTTCCTTGTTTGAACTTCCGTTAATGTTTTTATGAGAGTTTCTTGATTGCCACCAAACATTATTGTTGTTGACTTCACTACTAAATCTTTATTGTGGGTGTCCTATGTTTGAACGACAACATATGAGTACGTTTTTACTTCAACAAGGTTTGGATTTTCCTGAATTGCGAGATTAGTGGTCTTGATCTTTGTTTCTTCAGTTTGGACTGCTACATTTGGAGATTTTGATCCTTCCTTTATGACAAGTTCTTTGAACCTATTCGTCAATAACTTCTTATTGTCTTTAATTTTTTTACTTTGTTTGAGAAGATTTTGATTATGATTTTCAGACATAAGCATTCCTCATTCTCTGAGTCAACTTTATTTTGGCCTTCATGCTTCTTGTCTTTTAAACACTTAATTTGTTCTACTAATGTTTGGTTAAGGCTCTTTAAATGTAATTTTTCTTCTTCTTATTCTAATAAACACTCCTTGAGTTCCTTCTTTGATGCTTTAGCTTTCTTGAATTATTCGAGTAGATTTTCTTAGTGATCTCTTAGGCACGCAAATTCTTTGTCTCTGTTGTAGATGACTTCTTCAAGCTCTTTTTGCTTCTTTGATATAGTTTTTTCGTTATCTTGAAACATCAAATCTAAGATATCCTTAAGGTCTTATAATGAAGATTTTATGGATTTTGATTTACTTGTTATGTCTCGAAACATGACCATATTCCCTTTATAAGGAAATGTCAAAACTTGTTTCTTTATTTTTAACATGAATGTACCCAAATCCTTAAACCAGGGTTGACCGAGTATGATGTCAGTGTTTCTATCCGTCCTTACAACATGAAATTGAGGTATGTAGTCATAATGACCTATTGTCACTTGTAGATCACTAATTTTATACTCATTTTGGTCAAACATATTTTTCTTTACACCAATACTTAGCTCTTGAATTAATAGTTGATTTGTCAAGTTGATGTTGATATAATTTTTATCATTGCTTGGGTTGATGGCAACATTAACTTCTCTTCCTTGGATATTTCCTTTTAATATAATTACTCTATTATCTATAACTAAAAGACCATTATAGGAAAACCTTTCTTCCTTCATCATTTTAGAATTGAGCTCCATCATTTTTTTCCAAAGATTGATCCCATTTATTTTGTCGTGATGACTTAAGGTATTATATTTAAAGTTCCTTTGGACTTTTTACTTCAAGCCTCCTTTAAAATGCTTCTTAATATAATATATATTAATATATTATATATATATTATATATATATATATATATATATTATTCTTCAAAACCCTTTTGTCTTCTTTTATATAATTCTATGTACGCTTTTTTTTTTTTTCCTTTTGTACTTTAAAAAGAATATTTAAATATTGTTTTAATTGGCTTCTTTTAAATATCTTATTGTCTTTTAAATTTATAACTCTTTAAACTTTAATTCAATTTCACTTTAATGTAAACTCTTAACTGATATTTTCTCCTTACGTAACCTTTGATAAATGACTTGAATTATTCTTTAAATACCCCTCTATAATATAATACTTCTCTTTATATATGTTATTTATAATAATTTTTTTTTCTTTTTGAAAAGTTACAACCCTAGTGAAACGTGGCTATTCACCTTTGGTGTATATTATAAAATATATGTTCACTTATGTACTTTTGACTCAATTAATGTTCTCCATGTAAAATGTAAAACTTACCATTCACATAAAGAAATTTTGTTCCCTTTGTTTTTCTTTTACTTTTTAAATACCATGGGCAATTACCATGGGTTGGTTTCTAAAACCTTTGTTAACGTTTTCCACATAAAAAGTAAAACTAACCATTCACATAAAGAGATTTTGTATTCCTTTTTTTCTTCTTTTACTTTTAAAATACCATGGGCAATTACCATGGTTTGGTTTCTAAAACCTCCGTTAATGTTTTCCATGTAAAAAGTAAAATATACCATTCACATAAAGAGATTTTGTTTTTCTTTTAATTTTAGCATACCATGGGTTTCTAAAACAACATGCTTGCAAACCACTTAATTTCCTTTTTTTCTTCTTTTACTTTTAAAATACCATGGGCAATTACCATGGTTTGGTTTCTAAAACCTCCGTTAATGTTTTCCATGTAAAAAGTAAAATATACCATTCACATAAAGAGATTTTGTTTTTCTTTTAATTTTAGCATACCATGGGTTTCTAAAACAACATGCTTGCAAACCACTTAATGAAGAATCAAGATAATATTATTCCTTCACTTACGTAAGTTTTAAATATATTTGGAAATATTCTCTCTTAACTTTATCATGCACTTTTTATCAATAATGTATAACCTTTTTTATTTATTTATTTTTTTTAAATCTTTTTTTGTAATCTTTATATGTACTTATTTTTTCTTTTTAATTTGATTTTTTTTCTTTATTTCATTTTTAATATTTGTTTTTTGAATTTTTTATTTTCTCTCCATATATATATAATTATTATATATATATATTTATACGAAAGGAGGACACTCAAAATTCTTGTAGTAAAATGCTTCAACAAAAACAATGTTGATGAATTTGACGGTCAAAGACCTAGATCAAAGAACACGAATCTATGCAGTGGTTGAGCGACTAGAGGATCGAACAACTCTGATACCAATGTAATCACCAAAAGTCGTATACTCAGTGGAAACATTTAAAATACTTCATAGATAAATACATTCATCATAGGATAGTAAGTGTAAATTGTAAATTATATAAATAATTGATGTAGGATGAGTACAAATGACAATGAAGGTCTTGTATATATAGCCAGGTAAGTACCCTTTCATGAACAAGCATGTCCCTATGACATGCCTTTTCATTATTAACTAACTAACCATTAGTTAATTTACTTATTATTTATAATTATATTTATATTATTATGATTATTATTTATTATATATTTTTATTTATTTTTGCATAATTTATGTTCATAACATAGGTCCTTTTGTGTCTCCTATAGGAGACCTTTTCCTTTGGATGAGGCAGGCCTGGCAATAGGCCTCCTAACATAAGTGATGGGAGATTTGGGTGAGGCTTGTCCTGATGATCCTTCTCCTTGATTTTTCATAAGAGGAGCTACCTTGTCTTGCTTCTTTGGTGAGTCTTCAATGAAAATAGGAACTTTGGTGGGGGTTTGAGGTTTTCCTTGCCTGATCCTTGTGCTTTTTCTTGTCCTAAAGTATAATGGGGTTTGTCTTTGTCTCTTCCCTTTTTGCTTGATATGTGTACTTAGGGCAGTGAGGGTAGCTGCTACCTCTTTCTCAGTGCGTTCTAAAGATGATCTGATAATGAAACTACTTGTATTTGTAGTTCAAGGTATTTATTTCCATAAAATTATATGTGCAAATGGTTTTACATGTCTTGCAATTGAAACAAAGTGTTTTTGGTAAATTTCTAAGTCTTATGTGTGAATGAGTATTTCATTTTATTGTTTAGCATATTAAATCTAAAAAACACAGCAATATAAAATCACATAATATAACACAGTAGTTGATGATGCAGTTCAACCCTCCTAGGCTACATCTGCCAGGTCCAAGGCCCCCAAATGGGCATGTCCTTGCTCTTATTAGATTCTCAAATTGGTAATAAAGTGATAAGAAAGCTTAAACAGGAAAAATAAGCTGTGGAAATGAGTTTAGAACACAAAAAACAGTAAATATTGGTTGTGGTTTCACCTCCAATGGTTAACCATAGCCCAATACAACTCCAACACTCCCTGGCCCTGATGGCTCTCCAAGATTCTCTGCTGAAAAAGTACATGAAGATCAGCTCTATTGAATCTGCAACCTGTACCATTGTCTCTAGAATGCTCAGAATACCCGAAATCAAAAAGAAAATTCACTCCAAAAGGTTTTGTGTACCGAAAGTTATGACCAACTGAAGTTTTGTCCTAGTTGGCCTAAGGAAACTCCACCAAAATTGGAGTAACTACAGTTAGCTTTGGAAAAAGTGCCTAAAAAAGCGGACTCCACTTCAATTTTGTTTGCGTGGTTTGGGTGGCATTAAATGTTAAGGTGGGTAGTGGTCACATGGACCGACTTCCACACTGCCGCGGAACCGTGGAGCCAATGGTTATGAAACCATGGCATATAAATGTTATGCGAGACCACCATTGAGACATGTGAACATGCTAACTGTAAAGCTTAACCATTGGGTGCGATGTTTATCTGTCGGGTTTGACCTATGGTTCCGAGCCCTAGTCTTATGGATAGGAAGCTTGCCCCATTTTCGCCCCAACCTTAACTTTAACAAACTTTATATACATGATAAGACCATATGTTGTTAAGAACTAATATGTGGGTAGGTTGGTCGAGCCAGTGGGCTAGTAGACACTCGACCCAGGGTCAATTCCTCCCAACATGCCACAATAAACCTGTAATCTTGGGGCCATGTGGCCTCGATTAATTGGCCACTAAAATCCACAGTATATCCACTATTCAATCTGGAGTTGACAAATGTTGATCTATGATTGGATGAAAAAGGAATAATTTTTTTCTATTCAAAGTCAACCAAAGTCAAACTGGACTTTTGCATGACATTGTGAATTTTCAAACTTGAATAACTTTCCCATACAATGTTGGATTTGAGTGTCATTTGTGGCTACAGGATCGTATCAACGATGCCTATCCTATCATTCTAGTTTCAACCAATTTTGAGCAATTCAAAATTTGAGCATTTTTTCCACTTAGGACATGATCACCTGATCACACCTCCCAAATGGGAATCTTCTGGACCCCAAAAGCCTTCAATTACCTGTTAAGAAGGTGAGGGTACAACTCCCTCACCTTTTCCACCTCCATCCACTTTTCCTTACTCGATTTGTTGCCTTTAAGACCAACCCGAACATAATCAACATTTCCCCTCCTCGAAGTGCATGTCCTTTTGTCAAGGATAGCATCCTCTTTCAGCTCATCCAAAAATTCTAGCAAGAAATCATATATGGAAGGCCCCTGAATTTCACTTTCATGATCATAAATTAAAGGAGGTTCATACAAACGTAAATTTTCCACACTCACAATGGAATACATTTGCATATATGAAGGAAAATCTAGTTGAAAAGCATTATTTCCAACTTGTTTAAGGTTCTTGAATGGACCATAATGAATAGGCTTAAGCTTTTTACCTTCTCCTTGCATTCTTTCCTTACTATTACGTAGCCATACCTCATCTCCTTCTTGAAACTTATGATCAACTCTATGTTTATCGTGTCTCTCCTTGTACTTGCCTTGACTTTTTTCAAGTTGTTCTTAAACTTGCTGATGTATGAGATGAATTCTTTCAATGAGCATGCGAGATTTTTCAATGTAATTATGACCATCAATGGCAACATCCTTCTCAAGAATGAAATCTAAAGGTGACTTAGGCAAATACCCAAAACAAGCTTCAAAAGGCAAATACCCAAAACAAGCTTCAAAAGGTAAAGTATTTGTAGAAGAGTGCTTGACCCGGTTGTAAGAATGTTGAATGTAATACAAGTGCTCATCCCAAAGCTTGGGATGCTTGCTACAATAACCTCGCAAAAGGTGTACAGTGGTTCTGTTCACTACCTCTGTTTGGCCATCTGTTTGCGGATGGAAAGCAATACTCTTCTTCAACTTGGTGTCCATCATCTTCCATAGATTGGGCCAAAAATTCCCAACAAATCTGGAATCCCTATCACTAACAATAGTAGGCAAGCCATAATGAACCCATACATGTTGAAAATATAAATCAGTAGTTTGTTCAGCAGTTATAGTTTTCTTACATGGCATAAGAATACACATGTTGTTGAATCTATCAACTACTACATAAAGATAATCATGTTGCTTTCTAGATAATGGTAGACCCCCCTACAAAATCCATAGAAACACTTTCCCATGGTCTAGAAGGTACCGACAATGGCTTATATAATCTAAGCTTCCTATTTCTAGGATTGCTTGTATCACATAATGAACAACCTCTAATGAAACGTGAAGCACTGTCTACCATGCGAGGCCAATAACAATACCTCTGTAAATGTGCCACCGTTTTTCTTACCTCAAAATATCTATCAATAAGAGAAGAATGAGCTTCTCTCATGATAGTTAGTCTCTCTCCTTGTGGTATACGTAACTTTCCCATATGAAACAAAAAATTATTATGCAAATGATAATCATTCTCCTCAACATGATTCCATTCACTCAAGTTAGTATACACATCCTTAAATTCAACATCTAATGCATATTGTTCTATGTAGCTGTCATGTACAATAAAATCATTCTTAAGTAAAGTAGTAGCACTAATAATAGGCCTTGAAAGCATATCAGCAACTTTATTGAAAATACCTTTCTTGTACCTAATTACCAAGTGAAATTGCTGTAGGAAGCCCATCCATCTGAAATGTCGTGACTACTGCAATTTACTTTGCGACTGCAAGTACTGTAAAGGCTGATGGTCAGTATGAACAACTATTTCTTTGCCCATCAAATAGTGTTTCCACTTTTTGATGCTTTGTACCAACGCATACAACTCCTTATCATATGTAGGATAATCCAAAATAGCACCATTAAATGTTTCAGAATGAAATGCAATAGGTTTACCATGCTGTAAGAGAACTGCACACATGGCGTAATCACTAACATCGGTCTATATCTTGAATGGCTATCTCAAGTCCAGTAATGCAAGGACTGGAGCTAAAATTATATTTTCTTTCAAAGACTCAAAAGCTTTCTGTTGCTTGCCTCCCCATTGGAAAGCACGCTTCACACTTGTTATTGCATGCATAGGAGCTGCTATGGCAGAGAAGTTAGAAATAAACTTCCTCCAATACTGAGCTGCACCCAAAAAACTTCTTACCTCTGTAATGGATTTGGGAGTAGGCCAATTCACAATAGCTTCTACCTTAGAAGGATCAATTCTTAAAGCACGTCCTCCTACTATGTGTCCCAAATAAACCAAAGAAGTCTTTCCAAATTCACACTTTGACATCTTAGGAAATAACTGATTTTTCTTCAAAATATCAAGTACTTTCTTAACATGCATGACATGCTCTTCTCTAGTCTTGCTGAAAATTAAGATGTCATTTAAGTAGACAATAACAAAATCATCAAGAGAAATACTTGAGACATCATCCATTACCTACATGAAAGTTGGAGGTGCATTGCATAAACCAAATGGCATAACAAGCCACTCAAAGAGTCGTTGTTTGGTTTTAAAAGCTATATTCCAAATGTCACTTTCTTCAATTCTAACTTGATGATAACCACTACGTAAGTCTAACTTAGTGAAATATTTAGCATCTTTCAGCTGATCTAACAAATCATCTTTCCTTGGAAGTGGGTAACGATTCCTTACCATTATTTTGTCCAATTCCCTGAAGTCCACACACATGCGCCAAGTTCCATCTTTCTTTGGAATTAACACTATCGGTGACCCACATGGCAAAGTGCTTGGTCTTATGAAACCTTTGTCCAACAAGTATTTAATTTGCTTCTTTATTTCAACATTCTCCATGATATACATGTGGTACATGCCTATGTTAGGAAGAGGATAATTTGGATGTAAATGGATTTCATGTTGAATCTCCCTTTTAGAAGGAAATCATGTTGGTTCCTGAAACATCTCATGATGTGCATCAACTACATCATATAAATCTGATTTAAGCTTGGAATCACAATTTTAAAATGACTCATGATACACATCAGCCTTAGGCTTGATCATAAGAAGTACAAAACTCTTACTTGAATTAACTAGCCTTTTAACCTGTCTCGCATTTACC
Source organism: Pinus taeda (assembly GCA_000404065.3). Taxonomy (NCBI): domain Eukaryota; kingdom Viridiplantae; phylum Streptophyta; class Pinopsida; order Pinales; family Pinaceae; genus Pinus; species Pinus taeda. The sequence goes on from APFE031177610.1 coordinate 98,519, forward strand.
ATTGCTATATTTTCCTTCTTGCGATGTGCTATGAAAATGTACTCCTTGCCATCTTTGAAAAGATGATATTTATTTTTATGGCAATGGAAGATTTCTTTCTTGTCAAATAATTAAGGACTTCCCAAAAGAATTCTTGATATATTAAGCAGTACTGCATCAAGTTCAACTGTGTCTATAAAGTGTGCAGTAACTGCAAAGCACAATATGCACTTTCTTGAGACTTGTAAGTTTGCATCCTTGCATATCCACCCAAGTGGATAAGGCTTTGGATGTGGAATGGTATCAAGTTTAAGTTGTTTGACCAAGTATTTTGATATGAGATTTTCTTGTGACCCACTGTCAAACAGTGTCTCAATTTTTGTATGTTTTGAGACTACCCTCACATGGAACAATTCAATTCTTTCTTCCTCATTTGGAGCTTGTACATGACAGTTTGAAGTACTAGTGCTTGGCTTAGTTTCAATTGTTTTTCCCTTCATACTCTTTAAACCCATGGCTGCAATTTTGGTTTTATCCCTTGAATCATCACCTAAATATTGAGGTGTAGTTGTAGTAGCTATAGTTTTCTTCTTTCTTTTGATTTTGTTAAACTGATTTCTTTTTTCAGGATAAAGTTTCCAACAGTTTTTCTCTTCATGGCCTTCTCTTGAACAGTGCTTACATATCACTTTCTCACCCTCCTTTTTGACAAATGCATTCTTTTTACCTTTTCCCTTAAAGGATTTCTTTTTGTTTTTCCCCTTAAAAGGCTTGTTTCTACCCTCATCAAAAGTGTTTTTCCCTCTAGCCTCTAAATGCATAGCTTGTACACAAACTTCGTCTAGACTAGTAGAATTAAACATAAGGATAGTATGTTTAAGGTAGCTATGCAAACCACTTATATATTTCAGCAAAGTGTCTTGACTTTGTAAGTCTATGCCTAATAAGAGTTCTCTTCTCCTAAACTCTTGGGTGTAGTCTTGAAAATTTTGTCCCTTTAGTTGTCTAAAGTTTTGCCAATTCATTATAGCTTGTTGTAAATGAGCAAGAGGATAAACTTTCTTCTTAATTGCAGAAATAAATTCAGCCCATGTTAAAGTAATCTTACCATGTTTCTTAATTTCATCCTTGGTATTGGCTTCCCACCATACCAATGCTACTCCATCCATTCTTAAAGAGGCTAACTGAATCTTGGTTCCGTCATCTTTTAAGTTCTGTATCCTTAAATAAACTTCCAACTATCTTATCCAATTGTCAAGTTTCTCTGAATTGACTTCACCGTTAAACATGGGTAATTCAAATTTAACATATAGCTTTAAAAATGGACTTTTTCTAGAAGATTTAAGGTTATGAGATCGATTTAATGAGGTAGAGGATGATGATGTAGAGGAAGAGGGTGACGATGTAGAGGAAGAGGGTGATGATGTAGAGGAAGAGGATGACAATGGAGATGGTAAATCACCATTTCCTCCATGTCCTTTCTTTGAATTGTCATCACCTTTCTTTCCTCCTAAAGAGCCCTATCCTTCTTCTTGATGTTTAGACCCTTCTCCAACCAACCTATCATTTATTTCCTGGTATAATATTCTTACCATCTCAGTCAGGTCCGAAAAATCTTTTCTGAATACCCGTTCTTCTTCTTTTGGATCCATGTCTTTAGAAACTTCTCCTTCCATTTAAGACATACTTGAAGCTTCTTCTAAGGCTATTGAGGGTGAATTAGAAGGCGGAGATAATGGCACCATGGCCCTCCTTGGTTGAGGATTATCTTGTGCTCTAACCAATTGTCCTTTCCCTCTTTGAAGTTTAAGCCTAGTAAGCATTAAAACTTGCAAAATAGTAAAAAATATCTTTGCACAAAATTAATACTCAAAACTTGAACTCCGATACCAACTGATCTGAAAATGAAACTACTTGTATTTGCAGTTCAAGGTATTCATTTCCATAAAATTATATGCACAAATTGTTTTACATGTCTTTCAATTGAAACAAAATGTTTCTGGTAAATTTCTAAGTCTTATGTGTGAAGGAGTGTTATTTCATTTTACTGTTTAGCATATTAAATTTGAAAAACATAGCGAGATAAAATCACATAATATAACACAACAGATGATGAGGTAGTTCACCCCTCCTAGGTTACATCTGTCGGGTCCAAGGCCCCCAAACGGGGATGTCCTTGCTCTTATTAGATGATCAAATTGGTTATACAGTGATAAGAAAGCCTAGACACACAAAATAAGCTGTGGAAATGAGTTCAAAACACAGAAAATAGTAAATATTGGCTCTAGTTTCACCTCTAATGGTTAACCATAGCCTAATACATGTCCAACACTCCCCAGGCCTTGATGGGTCTCCAAGCTTCTCTGCTAAAAAAGTACCTGAAGATCAGCTCTGTTGACTTTGTAACCTATACCATTGGTTTTGGAATGCTCAGAATACCCGAAATCAAAAAAAAAATTCACTCCAAAAGGTTCTATCTACTTAAATTTATGACCAACTGAAGTTTTGTCCCAGATGGCCTAAGGAAACTCCACCAAACTTGGAGTAACTGCAATTAGCTTCGTTAACTTTGGAAAAAGTGCCTAAAAATGTGGTCTCCACTCCAGTTTTGTCTATGCGGTTTGGGTGGCATTAAGTGTTAAGGTAGGTAGTGGTCACATGGACCGACTACCCCATCGCCGATGAAACTGTGGAGCCAATGGTTATGAAACCGTGACATATAAATGTTATGCAAGACCACCACAGAGACATGTGAACATGCTAACTATAAAGCTTAACCATCGGGTTTTATGTTTATCTACCGGGTTGGACTTGTGGTTTTGAGCCCTAGTCTTATGGATAGGGTGTTGGTCCCTTTCCACCCCAACCTTACCTTTAACAAACTTTATATATGCGATAAGACCATAGGTTGTTAAGAACTGATATGTGGGCGGGCCAGTCGGGCCTTTGGGCTGGCAGCCACCCGACCCGGGGTTGATTCCTACCAACACACAATAATTTTGCCACAACAAACCTACAGTCTTGGGGCCATGTGGTGACCTGCAGGCAGGCCACATGGCATCCTTTAATTGGCCACTGAAATCCATAGTATATCCACTGTGCAATCCAAAGTTGAAAAATGTTTATTTGTGATTAGATGAAGAAGGAATATTTTTTTTAATATTTTTTTTATTCAAAGTCAACCCAAGTCAAATTGGACTTTTGCATGAAATTGTGAATTTTCAAACTTGAATAACTTTCACATACAGTGTCAGATTTGAGTGATGTTCACGTCTATTGGATTGTATCGAAGAGACCTATCCTTTCGTTCTGGTTTCAACAAATTCTAAGTAATTTAAAATTTGAGCATTTTTTCCACTTAGGACATGATCCCCTAATCAAGAGATACCCTTGGTGATTCCTCCCCTTCTTTTCCTTGCATTGTAAACCTCTGTTCTTCCTTGTCTTTTGTTTCCTCGTTTCCATTTTCCTTCTCATCCTTTTCTTTCTCTTCTCCATCTCCCTCCAGTTCCTCACTCTGTTCATCAGTTTCTTCCGTTGCATCTTCTTTTATCTGCTCATCACTTTCCTCCTCCTTTTCTTCCTCTTCTTCCTCCTTTGTTTCCTCTTCATTCCTCTCTATTTCTTCTTCATCCCTTTTACTAGCAGTAGGGCTTTTTCATATTCAACATCTTTTATTTCTCCCTCTGTCTGCATGTCTCTGAAAGTTGTCCATGTAATAGGGAGTCTCAAGTTTTGGAGGGCATCTTCTAGGATAAGTTTAATTAACCCATGATGGTATAGTTATTGATTTTTTCCTTCATGCACCTTGATGCTCATATCTATGGCTGATTGAAGAAGAAAGTAGGGTATGCGTACTTTGTTTTGAGGAGGTGTGTCTGCTCCAAACCTCAGATCTCAGAGAAGCTTGAAATGGTATCCATATACCACACTATACTTACCTTCACATGATATATACTTAATGAGGTGGTAGCTAATTTCATTCAAAGGATATGGCAGGATTTCTCTTCTAACCACATTTTTGTCTTCCATTTCCTTCTCTCCTTAAAAAATAATTTCTTCTTTGCAATTTGGTTGCTACCCTTATCTTCCTTTCTCCAAGGCAACCCTAAAGGAAGTGTGGTGATTCCGCCTATGACTTTTAGGGGTGATTTCTATAGAGAGGCCTTTCACCACAACAGTGGCATGGATCCTAGTTAGTGGTATGAGTGAGAGAGAAAAGTTTCTGGTCACCTCATCATCATATCCCCTCATTTTTTCAAAGAAACCGATCCAATAATGCCTTGTGAAGATCTCTACTATAGGAGGGTGCTAATGAATTCTCATTATGTTTGTGGGCTCCCTCTTGTTAAAATCCCCCTTGTCATTTTTCTCTGATTATTGTGGAAGCTTGTAGTGATCTAATTCCAAATTATAATGGGTGAGAGATTTTAAATGACAATTCTATGTACAATTCCCCTATACTGCAATCTCCTTAACAAAATAAAAGGCCTTTCTATATTTTTTAACTTGGAAAATGTGGGAAGGTATAGCTCCTACCTCCTTGCCACTGCTTGATGAATCCAACCTTTGGTTTTCCCCTCTAAGGTGCCCACTTCCAATCCTATAGATGAATGTTCTGTATCTCGTAAGTTTTCCTGTAGGATCCTGTAGGATCTTGTAGGTGCTCCTAAGTGAAAAAAAATCCTCATTGTCTTTCTTGTAAACTGCTTCAGGGGCCGAGAGCAAGCTTGCTTGGATATGTCCTTGAGATTGCTAATGCCTCTTATGCATGTGAATTAGTGTTTTATTTCCTCATATGGGTGATTGAGTGGGATGGTGTGTTGGAAACTGAAATACAAGCACCCATTTTTGGACCATTGGTTCCACTACCACTTCATCATACTCTTTACCTTGTAATAATCTCTGACTTCTGTCATCCGTAACTTAACCACTTTCAACCTCATCTCTTCTTTCTCCTTATTTGACTGCTGTCATGTTTGTAGTGAACTAATTTTATTCTCCTTGTTGACAGACTGAAGGTTGCCAAGTTAACTGGCCACCTTTTCTTATAAAACCAACTCTTTCACAAATCTACATGTTTGATCATATTATGTTAACAAGAGAGTTTAAGCGAGATGACATACCTGTGGTAATATGCCTTGATGCTGCTTGTTGGAGAGTGATGTCCTTGTTGTGTATTTGTTGCATGTGCTTTTCTCTTTTTTATTGTCCTCCTTTGATGTTTTTCCTTTGATGTGCAGGTACTACATGGTGATGTTGATGATCCTATTGTTTTTGTTGCCGCTAAGATCTAGAGGGGCTTATTTGAAATTTGGATCTCCATGCTGAAGATGGTTGCAACCTATGAAATCTTGTTTTGTGGGATAGGTTTCTACAATATTTCCTATAGGAAACCTACAGGATGTCTTATAGCTGCCTCTCCCCTAAATTTTTATTCATTCCTTCACTTTTGGAGCATGAGGATGGTTGTCATGGCTAGATAAAGGGTCTAGTAATTGGTAGGTGAGAGGTATAGCCTTTAGGTGTTGTCCCCATGCTATCTGTTCTTACTCTCTTTTATTTGTTTTTTTTTCTTTTCTTGAAATTGTAATCTTTTTGAAATTGACTTATTGGATGAATGCACGGGTAATCATGGTGGAGAGGGGCATGGTGATGATGTGGTGAAGTAAAATTTGATTTTTTTTGACACAAGAAGGTCATTCCCTTTCTCTAGGGTCACTTTCCTTGGGATTCCCAAGCCACTATAATTTCTACAGGATCATCATGTAGGCTTTAAGGGAATCCTATAGGTTTAGAGGGAATCCTGTACAAAACACAGAACCCTTGCAAATTGAGCTAAATGAGTTCATAAATTGAGGGGATAATGGGATGATGAAGGATATGGAATGAAGGAATGAAAACATATATTGTATAGGTATTTTCCCTCCTCTATTATTGCTCTAATCCTCCTTCTACTGACCTGCAAACAACATCTCCAAAGTTTTTTTTTTTTTTTTTTTTTTTGTGCTAAAAACCACTGGTCGACCTCCAAGATCCTAGTTTCTTGCCTTGGGGTGCCTCAAAGGAGGTTTTCACCCAGAGATATTTTTATCCCTCTTTTATTTTTTGACACCATTGGGTCGCCTCAATAGGTTTTCAATCCAACAGTGGGACTGAGGTGCCTCATGGAAGTTTTCACCCGAGTCTATTTATTTTTAATTTTTTAATTAATTAATTTAATTATCTTTTTTATTTTATTTAAGTGACTTGATGGGGTAGAGGGTGAGACTTGCTCCACTACCATCATTTTCGTGTTGATTGCATTAATGAATTAATGAATTCTTGCTTTGACAAGGGCTTCTTGTAGACCTTCAATCTGTGCCCATTGACAAATAAAGGAATAGCCTCTGCATCAAAGGTTCTTATCTGCACTGAATCATTATCATGACATTTCTCTATGACATAAGGCCCTAACCATCTAGTCCTTAACTTTCCATTAAAATCCTTGTATCTGATATCATACAACAAATCCCAATCACCTTCTTGAAATTGTTTGTCCTTTATGTTCTTATCATGGCACATCTTTCTTTGAACTTGAGTCACCACTCTATGTAGGACAACTTGCATTCTAAACTCATCTAACCCATTCAGCTAGAGCAATCTCCCTTGTTGTGCCCTATTGAGATCTAGATCTAGTTGTGCTACCATTCTTAATGTGTTGTACTCAAATTCAATGGACAATAGGACCTTTTTCCCATAGACCAACTCATAAGGAGTGAATCTAGTGGTGGTCTTCCAGGTGGTATTGTAGGACCAAGTGGCCTCACCTAATCTATCTATCCAGTATTTTATGTTGTTGCTAATCACTTTTGGTCAGAACGCCCTCCAGTGCTCTATTGGTCACCTCCACTTGCCCATTGGCTTTTGGGTGGTAAGGAGTGGATGTTCTATGCTTCATCTTGTGCAGGCTTAGCAAATTTTTAGTCATGTGAGATGTAAATTAGCTGCCTTGATCAATGACCACTTCTCTAGGGTACCCAGACTTATAAAATACATTTTCCCTTAAGAACTCAACCACTTTCTCCTTTGTTGCTGCCTTGATAGCCTTGGTTTTAGCCCACTTCTTTAAATAGTTAGTGCACACAATGATGTACTTCTTTTTCCTAGATGGAGGGGCAATGGGTCCAATGAAATCCATGCCCCACTTTTCAAACGGCTCAAAAGTGACTTGAGGTTGCAGAGGCATTTCATCCCTTGGAGTAGGTTTTCCCATCCTTTGGCACCGATCACACTGACTAGAATGCCTCTTCAAATCCTAGAGAAGAGTGGGCCAGTAACAACCAGCTTGTAACACCTTGAATGTTGCCCTCTTGGTGGAAAAGTGACCTCCACAAGGTCCATCATGACAAGTAAGAAGGATGTCAAAGACTTCCTCTTCCTTGACACACCTTCTCAGAATTTGATCTGGGCCTAGTTTGAAGAGGTTTCCCCTAATCCAAGTGAATGGGGTGCTCTTCCTCACAATCTTTCTTTTCTCTATGGAGGACAAGTTCGATGGAAACTGTGTAGACACCAGGTAGTTTGCTATGTAAACCAACCATGGAGAGAGAAATTAAATGTCAAATAAGTGTTCATACAGTAACTAAGCATCAACCATTCCTTCCTCCCCTCTAGGAAAAATTAATATAAATAAAAAAACTGCAACAACATTCTCCTTGCCAGGCTTATCAATAATAGTTAGATCAAATTATTGTAATAAAAGTAACCATCTAATAATCTGGACATTCACATTAGGTTTATTAATCATGTATTTAATTGTAGCATGGTCAATATGTACAAATGCTTGGTAACTTGTAATGTAATGCCTAAATTTATTCAATGAATGCACAACAACTAGAAGCTCCTTTTCAGTTATTGTGTAGTTCAGCTTGGCCTTTGACAGATCCTTACTAATGAAGTAAATGACATAAGGTAACTTGTCATGTATCTGGCCTAGAGCTTCTCCTATGTATTTGTGAGAGGCATCAACATGTATATGGAAAGGAAGGGCCCAATTTGGGCCTCGGAGAATAGGCGCTATGGTGAACTTGTTCTTCAGGGTATCTAGGGCCTCTTGATAGCTTTTTGACCATAAAAATTCATAGTCTTTGGCCAATAACCGAAATAAAGGAGAAGCTAACCTGTTGAAGCCTTTTATAAATCTTCGATAGTATCCAACTAAACCTAGAAAACTTATAACATCCCTCTATTTTTGTGGGGGTGGGACCCTTTGGACGATGGCTATATTATTTGGGTCCACCTGCAGTCCTTTCTGGGATATTGATTGACCTAGAACAGTCCCTACAGTAATCAAGAACTCACATTTTTTAGGACTAAGGGACAAGTTCATTTCAATGCATTTGTCCAACACCTTACCCAAGTTAGACAAAGCCTCCTGGAAATCACACCCATAGGGTGTAAAATCGTCCATATAAATTTCTACTAGATCATGGACTAGCTCAGAAAAGATACTTAGGACTGCTCTCTGGAAAGTGGTAGGGGCATTGCGTAGGCCAAAAGGAAGGACCCTATAAGCAAAAGTACCCCAAGGACAAGTGAAGATGGCTTTATCCTGGTCTTCTGGGTTGATCTAGATTTGATTGTACTCGTTGAACCCATCTAGGAAAGAGAAAAATGTCTTCCTTGCCAGGCCATATAGCACTTGGTCATTGAAAGGTAGAGGGAAATGGTCTTTCTTTGCTGCTTTGTTTAACTCTCTGTAATCGACACAAATCCTCTACTTCCCATTTTTCTTTGGAACCAACACCAAAGGTGAAACCCACTCACTGTCTGAGATAGGGTAAATGAATCCTACATCGAGCATATTTTGCAGTTCTTCTTTGACTATATCCTTGAGAGTTGGATTCATTTTCCTTTAGGGTTTATGGAATTTTTTTCAACCTTCTTTAATATAAATCTAGTGAGTACACATATAGGGGTGCATCCAGATGTTCCTTTAACATGTTACACAACTTTTCTTCTTGGTCTACATAAAGAGATGGCTTGATTTTTAAAGCTCTTTCAAGGCCGAATTCTATGGTTTTGACATGGCTAGGGTTTGAATCAACAAAGCATAGATCAATCTAATGGTTTCTCCTGGTTTCCTTTACTACTTGCTCTAAGGACAAGGTGTTGGGAGTTGGACTTTGGAGTATGTGCTGAATCAAGTCATCTTCATCTGATTGTCCTCCTACCATGGTTGTTTCTAAGCTATAGAGTTGGGATGAGAAGACATCATATTCTTCCTCCTCTTCTATCCATAAAGATAAGTAATTTTCTAGTGATGCCTAAGAAGGAGGGTACAAGACTAACTGCTTGGACAGATGCCCATTTTTTGATAGTCATATTTCCAGCCTTGCAGCTAATGTAGGCATTGACAGAGGCTAACCAGGGCCTCCCAAGTATGAGAGAATAACCAGTAAGATTGGCCTTAAGTTGGCTAACTAGGAAGTATACAAGGCACTCCTAAGAGTTAATGGAGAGCATCACATCCTCAACAATCCCTTCAAGGGTCACTGTGGAACGGTCTACAAGTTGCAAGACTATTGTGGTCTTTCTTAATGAACCTTGGAGATCAAGCTTGAGCATGGTGTCCTTACTAATTAAATTAATGGCAGCCCCAAGATCAATCAAAGTGTGTGGGACAATGGTGCCATTGATGTGCACATCTACTACAGGGCTTCTAGGGTCCAAATACTTAAGACAAATTACCTGCCCTAGAATTAAGTCGAACAACTCTCCAGTGACTTTAATGGTAGGGATGTCTCTTTTTCACCTTCTTAGATGTTTGAAACACTTCACATAAATCAAATTGTTTTAAATAGGTACATCCTTGATGGCTTAGAGAAGTGGAGTTTGGACACATAGATTTTCAATTCACCTAGAATTTTATTCTCTTTTGGGGTAGACTCGGCTGGATGAGTTAACCTCTCAGAAAAGGGTGGTGGATTTACTCTAGGCATGCTTTCCTCTCTTTCCTCCTCACTCTCCCTAGGTGGAGGTGGAGGTTGGTTGTCTGAGAGTACTTTCCTAGATCTTAGGTTGATTTTGTGAATCTCCACAACATAAAAGGGTAGGATGTCTCTCCAATCTACACTTGTTGTGCCTCTCTATTGTTTGGGTTCAGATTTGGATGGGTAGGGATCTGAGATTTTTTAAGTGGAGCAAGATGTAAAATATGTGGTTGAGTAGGAGGTGAAGGCAATAAAGTGAGAACATTGTTGTATGGGGGACTCCACCCTTGGGGTGGTGCATTCCACTGAGGCTTGGTGGAGTATATGGCTGGTCGTTTGGGAATGGTTCTGAGGTGAAAAAGACCAAGGAGGAGGTGTAGACCAGGAGGGATGAGTAGGCCCCCCCCCAAGAGGGAATTGATGTATTCTGGTTAGGGTTGTAATATGCATAGGATTGACCTTGCATGCCCTACTGGTATTGTCGAGGCCCATGAGGTCTCCTTTGATTTATGTAGTAGAGTTGTTTAGTCACCCCTTCAGTTCCCTAATACATAGCTTTTAGTCTAGGTAGAGAAGGGCACTTGTTTGTGGAGTGGTTTTATTCACAAACTGAGCATATTTTAATCAGATTCAATGGACATTCATTCCTAGGGTGCCTCCTTGTGCATCTAGGGCAGAAAATGGCTAATGCTCTCTCTGCTTTCTCCTTCTTTCTATTGATGTGCATAGTGTCCATCTGTAGGGCAAGAGTTTGTAGCATTTCACTCTTGAAATCTTCCTGCATATTTTTTATTTCACCTTTGATGGATGTATTGGAAGAGGATGGGTTGGCCATTGGTTGACTACCCCTACCCTTTTTCCGAGATGCCCTAGAATGATTCCTAAAGACAATCTTCATATCTTCATAGGGTAGTTGGTAGATGTCCACTCCTGCTAGTAGGTTTAGGGTATCCAGAAGATATACCCTTACCCCTTTGAGTAGGACTAGCTTTAGGTAATCAGGAGCAAGTGTGCACGAGGCCCTTTTGTAGCTCAGCTAGAATCTTTCTTCATAATCCTCTAGGGATTCATCATGCCCTAAGGTCATTCTAAAAGTTTATTTTTTAGTGCCTTTGGACTTGTAGTAGTCCCGATAGTTGTTGAAGGCTTGTTGCATCTGAGCCCAAGTTGTGATGATATCCCCAGGTAAACCCATGAACCAGTGCAAAGCTGCATCCTCGAGAGTGGATGGGAATAGTTTCAACTTCTGCTCATCATTGGTGCAATCATAAGTTATGCATATGACAACAAACTCAAACAAGAAAGTGTCTAGATCTTCTGAGGTTAGGCCATGGAAATGAGGAAGAATAGAGGGGATTATGTTTTTAATCTTGGTATCCCCATTAGTTTCTTTGATGAGAAAGGCACCCTCAATTATTTCTCTATATCCTTTGTCATTTCTATTTTCAGCCATTAAATCAGTTGGAATGGGTTCTCCTTCTTCTTCTCCCCCTGTAGGCTCTTCAAATATCTTTGGTTTTTCACCTAAGGGGTCCTCCAATTCAGAGCCACCGAAGAAGTGGCAAGGTTGGCTCTTTGAAGTGGTGGGGGTATTTGGTAGAAAATTTCTTAAGTTATCCCTATTCCTATGAGGTATGAAAGAAGTGCTTTTTCTTAGTTTTGTATTTTTTAAGCTTTGAGACTAATTGCAGGATTGAAATCACAAACTGAATGGAAACTAACTGCTTGAATAAAATCTCACTTGTAGAATGGAAAAAAAAGCAAACTAACTTACAATTAATTTTGTAGAAATGAAGTTAATATAAAAATGTCAGAGATAAGAAATGGAAGAAAGAAAGCAGAAATCACATTTTACTTAGACACCTCCCCAACAACAGCACCAAAAAGTGATGAGCACCAGTATTGCAGCAAGAATGTTGCAACTCTTCAGGCTACCAAATTTACTTTATCAACCTGGGCTTCATACAAACTTGGAGGTGACAGTGATATATACACAAGTAGAGGTGATGGGTCCACTCTTTATCACTGCTAAGCTGGCGATATACCACTATGGTTTTTCAGACCAAACTTCTATTGATTGAGAAGAATCTTGATTACCAATGAGAAAAATGGAAATTTTCACTAAATCTTGTCTACTGTAGCAAGGAAAAGACTGAAATCAAATGCTTAAACACATTATTCATCTAACTAACTGCTAAGAGGCTTCACTTCAAAAGAATTATAAGTTAACATATGTGAAATCCTACTATCCTAGGCATGCAATTTAAAACATCCAAATATTCTACTATTGTGCAAGTAAATGAACAAAATAACTCTTTTTTCCCTTTTTTCCTTTTTGTGTGAAAAGGTGAATGATAACTTCTCTTGGTGATGTGGAAGGTGGATTAGGGATGATGGTGAATGGTTAGATGGCGTGGGAGGTAGGTAGGGGTATTCTCCTATCTTCTTAGGTGTTGTTTCCACAATTCGGCCTCAAAACATGTCACTAGAGGTCAACTTGCAGGATGTCCTAATGCTCCTACAGGATCCCCTGTATTCCTACAGCATACAACTGAGATCAAGAAGAGGGATTTGGAAGGTGGTGTAAGGCTTAGGGAAGGTGAATGGTGAGACAAATGAGGCAAGGGAGTGCCTAGGACTCCTTCAGAGCTCAAAACAGAGTTTGTGAGATGGTTCGATTTGCTCAACAAGCTTGGAGAAACATTCTTAAGGAATGATGAATTTGGTGAGGGCCTTAGTGGAAAAGGTGATGATCATGGATGGATGAGGTTAGGATCGGGTTTTTGGTCATGAAATCTCGTTGCACTGCTGAAACTCCTACACTGCATCAATCATTGACATTTATCCATGAATCATGTAAACAAGAAGGATTTTCAATGAACTAAATAAAAACAGAATTTCATTATTTAGTTGCCTATTTCATGCATGGGAAAACTTGAAGAATAATGTGAAACCTTAATTGTTGAAAATAATACTGAGAGGGGGGGTGAATCAGTATTATCTAGATCTTTTAACAATTCTTCCTTATTTATACTTTGAATTATTTTTGCAATATTAGTACCATAAATAATGAGCATGAACAAGAAAAGTAGACAGTCACATCAAAGAACACCAGATATAGGGTGGAAACCCAATGTGGGTGAAAACCACCTGCTGCAATATGTCTCTATCTTCTTTCAAATTAGAAACTCCTTTTACAATGGTCTTGTACTGGTGCAGTCCTTTACCAGTACGCAGGCTGCAACCTGCAGAGAGCTACAACTCTCTCTCGTTTTCCAGTCTCTCCTGGAAGGGAGCTACAACCCCCTACTTCTTTTCAAGGACCACTTTTCATAAATTTTCAAACTGGATCCATATACATCAAAAGTACATGTAAATTATACAGTCAGCTGTAATAACCAGATCAACAATAACAGAACAGAACCCAGAACACCTTATCAACAGAAATTTCAACCAACAGAAGATCTTAGAACAGATACACAGTTTCTTTGTCACAGTCCTGCGTCGCTACGCACCTCACCCTCTGATTCCCTGTGTACAACCGCAGAGCTCCTTCCACTGTGCTGCGTGACCACGCACTGCCCCTTTTTCTGATCTGCGTACAGTACGCACCAAAAAGCACTATCGCGCTGCGTACTGTAAGATAAGTACGCACCCAGAAGAACTATCGCGTCGCGTACCTTAACAGAAGGTACGCACCCAAACAAATAAACGAGCCGCGTGCTGCTACAGAAGAAATGCACCTGAACCACAGCTTCCCTGCGTACCCACGCACTGAACCTTCGTCTCCTCTGCATACCCACGCACTGTCTCTTTGACGCCTCTGCGTATACCCGCACCTTTTCTTCGACACCCTTGTGTACCCACGCACTGAATCCTTCACTGCTTCTGCGTACCTTTGATTAGGGCTGAAATGTAGTCAGATGCTTAGATCTGAACTTGCGCTCAAGAGATGCCCTTCACAGATTCGCTTCTAACTTCTCCTTTATAGATCAAGCAATTTAAACCGAGAACTCAACAAATCAGATCTTAAGATATTCAATCACCTCAAAGATGCACAAGCCAAATGATCTCCTTTGCTTTATATAGGCTAGCTCTTCCTCAAATCAAGGATCATGGGGCTCAATAATAATAATAAAATAATCAATACCACGGACTAAAACCATGATAACCCAATACTGTTGGCTAAATACCATGAGAAACCCCACGTGTGGGCGCTTAACTGCCTTGGAATGTGTGCACTGGGGTACGCACCTCATGGATGGGTAATCCGCGTATTTGGACGCGGTCCCTGCACGGCATACCTGCGGGTACGCACCTCCAGAACTGTTCTCCTGCGTACTTCTTTATTTTTATCAAAATGAGAGCCATGCCATGGGTGTTGCCATCAAGTACAACATCTGAAATCATACCAGAACCATAATGCCAACAATATCCCCCTTTGGACTTGATGGCAATCTCAAAATATTCAGCTTCATTCTCCCCCTTTGACATCAAGGGCAAAGGGTTATGCTCCCCCTAAGAACATGCTCCCCTGAATATGAACCAGATCTGGAAAGAAGAACCATAATCCACCAGACACCATGAATGACCAAGAAAGAGATAGAGACATATTGCAGCTATATTCAGACCAGCTCCCATGATCTCCTTTTGTACATCCTCCATAATGCCAACAATGCATTATATTCTCCCCCTGAACCTGTGCCGCAACCCAGCACATGTACGCATATACCCCAGATGAATCATGCGTACAACCAACAATCAGAAGAGTCTCAACAATAAGATGATGCATCAACAACCCCCAGCTTTTGCCTGAGGTATTCAAAAGTCTCCCTGGGCAATGGTTTGGTGAGAATATCAGCAACTTGTTCCTTAGAAGGAACATACTCCAACTTGACCTTTTGTTCAAGCACTTGTTCCCGGAGAAAATGATACTTGATTGGTATGTGCTTGGTTTTTTGAATGCATGACAGGATTCTTTGAGATGCTGATTGCACTTGTGTTATTGCATAAGATAGAGATAGGTGGTGTACAAGTGATTTGAAAATCCTGCAAGGTCTGCATCA
>APFE031177610.1:117945-128686 GCA_000404065.3 Pinus taeda
ATCTCTCCTGGAAGGGAGCTACAACCCCCTACTTCTTTTCAAGGACCACTTTTCATAAATTTTCAAACTGGATCCATATACATCAAAAGTACATGTAAATTATACAGTCAGCTGTAATAACTAGATCAACAATAAGAGAACAGAACCCAGAACACCTTATCAACAGAAATTTCAACCAACAGAAGATCTTAGAACAGATACGCAGTTTCTTTGTCACAGTCCTACGTCGCTACGCACCTCACCCTCTGATTCCCTGCGTACAACCGCAGAGCTCCTTCCACTGTGCTGCGTGACCACGCACTGCCCCTTTTTCTGATCTGCGTACAGTACGCACCAAAAAGCACTATCGCGCCGCGTACTGTAAGATAAGTACGCACCCAGAAGAACTATCGCGTCGCGTACCTTAACAGAAGGTACGCACCCAAACAAATAAACGAGCCGCGTGCTGCTACAGAAGAAACGCACCTGAACCACAGCTTCCCTGCGTACCCACGCACTGAACCTTCGTCTCCTCTGCGTACCCACGCACTGTCTCTTTGACGCCTCTGCGTATACCCGCACCTTTTCTTCGACACCCTTGCGTACCCACGCACTGAATCCTTCACTGCTTCTGCGTACCTCTGATTAGGGCTGAAATGTAGTCAGATGCTCAGATCTGAACTTGCGCTCAAGAGATGCCCTTCACAGATTTGCTTCTAACTTCTCCTTTATAGATCAAGCAATTTAAACTGAGAACTCAACAAATCAGATCTTAAGATATTCAATCACCTCAAAGATGCACAAGCCAAATGATCTCCTTTGCTTTATATAGGCTAGCTCTTCCTCAAATCAAGGATCATGGGGCTCAATAATAATAATAAAATAATCAATACCACGGACCAAAACCATGATAACCCAATACTGTTGGCTGATACCATGAGAACCCCACTGTGGGTGCTTACTGCTTGGAATGTGTGCACTGGGTACGCACCTCATGGATGGGTAATCCGCGTATTTGGACGCGGTCCCTGCACGGCATACCTGCGGGTACGCACCTCCAGAACTGTTCTCCTGCGTACTTCTTTATTTTTATCAAAATGAGAGCCATGCCATGGGTGTTGCCATCAAGTACAACATCTGAAATCATACCAGAACCATAATGCCAACATTAATGAGATCTGATGCAAGGCTACATATATCAAAAATGAAACTTAAATCCTATTCTTGAAAACCAGTAAATTGCTTGCCAAAGTAACCAAAAAAACCCTAAATTCCATCAAAAATTAGAATTTTGTCTTTTTGGGGCTGCATAGGAGTTTGTTCCTCAAACCATGCTCAAACAATGGTCCCTGAAGGGAGGATTGAGGCCAAATACACCTAATAACAACTTTTTGATATTCCTTCATCTTCCTAAACTACTGTTAAAGCAATGCACAAATGGAAGCAAACTAATCAAATCCACAACTACTTGCAATGGAATAATGTTAAAGACAATTCAACCATTAATATATGAAATCAACTAAGAATACAAATACAATAAGTGGAGCCTTTGCTGCTAGGGTTGGGACCTAACCTAAGAGCTTCAGCGCTCTGAGTCAACTCAGTGCTAGATCAAGGAAATGCTCATTCTTACTATCAAATCAGAAATTACATAACAATGTCTTCCACAAGTCTTAAACTTGAAAATGCTTAGTGATTTTACATCAAAAATTTGAATCCTAATGAGGATCTAGGCCTCCTTATTTATACAACTGAAGTCTCCAATGAATTCCTTAAATCTAGTGAGGCTTGGCTCCCAAACTCAAGATGAATTGGCTCTTTAACTGTCACTGGCTCGGCTATTTGCAACTCCGAGCTACTGTGATTTGATGGAGGAATATTTGAATGAGTGAGGAGTAAATGATGAGAATCTATCTCCTACAATCTCTCCTCCTTGTCTCATTCAATTTTTTTCCCTTAATTAGCCAAAATTTCCATGATTTTCTCTCAAAAACCTGCAATCAATGCACATTAGTCATCTAGGCATAACATCTTACTTTTACTCATATCATTAAGCAAACTATAATCAAAATATGTAAGGAATTATTAGAAGAGTTGATTTAAATAATCTAGGAGGTATATTAAGGTCGATATAGTTACCCAATGAGGAGGCTTATCACTTCCTAGGACATGAGAATGGTGGTTCTCAAGGAAAGTGGGAAATCTTGAAGCTTAGGTCATATTCTTATAGGAGGGAGAAGAATTGGCACCCAAGCATAGGGGTTTTGATAGAAAATCTCTTCCTCACCCTTGGGAATATGTAGCTCTCTTCATCTAAAAATTCATTACGTGTGAGTGTTGTTTTGTGATTATTTTTAATTGTCACTTCCAATAGTTGCCACACCTAAGGAAAGGGTGGTTTATTAATTTAACATACTACTTGCTGAAGTAATTACAACACATGCAAGAGACTATGAAAGGGGGGGAATCCTAAAACTTACATCACTAACCATGTTGTCATTAAATTAATCATCATGTAGTCATTACAAAGATAAGAAAAATTGTGGCATGCTTTGATAGTGAGACCTTATGTTGGTGCAAATGAGGAGGATGAAGGGAGTGTTGAAGTAGAACCCAGTGTTGAAGCAACCCCTAGCACTGAAACAACACTAAGTAGTAAAGCAACACCCAGTGTTGAAACTACACCTATTGCTGAAACTACTACATCTTCTAAGAGAAAAAAAATCCGAAACTCTAAGCATAGTAGGGTTGATACACCTCTTATGAATGGTCGATAGAACCCTAAGAGGTGGAGTTCCATTAGAATGGCCCTGAGTTAATCCTCATGAGTAAAAAAGACGTGGATAAAAGAACATGTGGTGGTTTCTAGTGAGACATCTGAGTAAAGACGACGTGGGTGCCTGATTGTAGAGGATGTGTTGAAGGAAGAAATTGCTAGAACAACAGTTGCACCTAAAACTAGAGCTGAGGAAGTGAAGACCCCTAAAGGGACTAGGGAAGTATCAATAAAATTAATAATGTATACAAGGAAATTGAAAAGGTCAAATGTTGGAAGAACCCTTAGGAAAACTGTGTGTTGTTGTGTTAACAGAAGACTCAAATGTTGGAAAGTATACTAGAGGGGGGGGGGGGGGGGGTGAATCAGTATTATCAAATCAATCACTTTTTCATTTTCATACTCAGATACATATACACTACTTCAGTTAAGGGAACTCGCATGTACATGCATTTGCATCTAATGCAACTAGTGTATATCTAGTAAACTTATGATTCAATTAATCCATTATATGTTGATCTTCAATCAGTGCATTAGAACTTCATTAACAGTAAACAAGTGCAGTAGGTGGGTGAAAACCACCTACTGCAATTTGTCTCTATCTTCTTTTAATAAGAAACTTCTTTTTACAATATTTATGTACTGGTGCAGTCTTATACCAGTACACAGGCTTCTACCTGTAGAAGGCTACAACCTTCTCTCGTTCTCCAGTTTCTCCTAGAAGAGAGCTATAACCCCCTAATACCACGAACCAAAACTTAGTTTTCCAACATGTACGTGCCTTTCCTTTTGTGATCCTGCATGTGTACGTATACACACCTTTTGTTCTGATAACCCACGTGTATACGCACTTTAATCACGATTAACCTGCGTATACCTCTCTCTTGACCTACTGTACTATGATCTGTTATCTGATTGAGTTGCCACCAAGGACAACACCTATATCATACCCTCTGAAGGAGTTGCCATCAAGGACCAACACATGTATCATAATGCCAACAATCTCCCCTTTGGACTTGATGGCAACCACCACACCAAGTCACTCTCCCCCTTTGACATCAAGGGCAAAGGGTGGACCAAGATATTCTCTTCCTTGATACACATTCTGCTATCCATACTCCCCTTGAGTAACTGCTGAAATCTTTGATTGAGCTCCCCCTTTGTACATGCCAAGATGTACCAATTCATCTATACTCCCCCTGAGCACATGCAAGGTCTGCAAAAACATAACATGACTCTATACATACATCAATCTCCCAACCAAGTGGGAATACACCATTTTGACTCATCCACCCAGCCAAGTGGGGATATATCAAATGTTTAAAAATGACTCAAACACAAGAACCATTACATCATCCATCCCATGCATAGTGGGGTAACAAGATACATCACATGACTCACAAAGACCAGGGACTTAAACAAGACCATGACAATTATTAGTAGTGATCATACACCATATGACCTGCACTATAAGCATCTGTCACTCACATCCAGACCTGTAACCTACAATACCATTCTTTTGACCATCAAACCATAAGTAGCAAGATGTATCATTTATAAGCATCGTCATCAAAGACTTCTTATAAAAATGCCAACAATGTATTATTTGAAGTATATGCTCCCCCTGAACCTATGCCATGCCATCATCAAACAGTGACAGAACCATACCAGACTTCTGTACTGCAGCTTTTCTTCTGAATCATCATATACGCAATTGTGCAGCGTCCACCTCACGTATGTACACAACTTATCTTCATGAAACCTACGTATGAGATTTAGGACACTGATGTTCCACACTTTTAGCTTCCTCTGAGTCTGTCATGTCTATGTACTTTTCTATGCCACATCTTTCTGGTTGTACTTCCTTTTTCTTCCATATCTTCAACTGTGATGATGTTTTCTCCTTTTGGTATGGTGCCCAAAATCTTCTCCTACATTCCTTCGCTATATGTCCAAGCTTGTTACATGCATAACATCTTACATGTTTCCTATTCCTCCTATAGCAGTCAATGTCTTTGTGACCAAACATATTGCAAGAAAAACAATATCCCTTGAAGTACCTGGAATGTGATGATCTTTCTGCGTGACGAACTTGAACCATTCTACTTCTACATCTGGATGCAACATGTCCAAGATTATGACATACATAACATTCAACATTATTCATAAGGGGAAATAACGTCTATCACTCCCATAGTTCAGAGAAATTTCTTTCCTTGGCTGTGGATGGGGTTTTCCTCTCATATTCTTGTTAAGCATTTCAAATTTCTCATTAAAGTTCCTTGCCTCACCTTGTGAGCTAAATTCACCTTCAACAGATTCATAAAAACCAAGACCAGTTTTGATAGCAGGCAACCTTTGACTAGTAAGAATATCATCCAAAATCTTAGTACTATCTTGAAATCGTAATAGTTTATCCCTTTCTTCTAATTTACCTTTTAAGATATTTACCTCAACCTGATGTTGTTCTTCCTTTTCCAGACATTGCTTCTTCAAAATTTCTTCAAACTTTCTTCCTTCTTCCACTTGTTGCCTTAGTTTGAGACTCTCTTTTTCTTGTTCTTCATTCAGCTCTTGTAGCATTTGACGAACTCTGAAGGCACATTCCAGTTGAGCTTTTAAGCTAATAATTTCTTCTTTGAGGGCACTCTCCCTTTTTTTAATTAGATCTTGTTGATCTATGATTTTATCTAATGCTTCATTTTCTTGTTCATCTTCAATCTGAGGTGATTCAGAATCTGAATACTTGCTTCCACTTAACGGCAGGCTATCATTGTTATTTTGAGTTGTCTTCCTCTTCTGATGTGCTTTCTTTCCCATTGTTCTACGGATCTCCTTCAAGTGATCAAGCTTCTACCAAAGGACTTGCTTTGATACCAATTGTTGGAAATAATACTGAGGGGGGGGGGGGGGTGAATCAGTATTATCAAATCAATCACTTTTTCATTTTCATACTCAGATATATATATATGCTACTTCAGTTTAGGGGAGCTCGCGTGTACACGCATCTGCGTCTAATGCAACTAGTGTATATCCAGTAAACTTATGATTCAATTAATCCATTATATGTTGATCTTCAATGAGTACATCTAAACTTCATTAACAATAAACAGGTGCAATAAAACAAAACAGATCATCACACATAAGAAACACACATGAACACCAAGATATAAGGTGGAAACCCAATGTGGGTGAAAACCACCTGCTGCAATTCATCTCTATATTCTTTTAATAAGAAACTTATTTTTACAATATTTATGTACTGGTGCAGTCTTATACCAGTACGCAGGCTTCTACCTGCAGAAGGCTACAACCTTCTCTCGTTCTCTAGTTTCTCCTGGAAGGGAGCTACAACCCCCTTAGCTCTTGTACTAGCCAATCCATTTACTAGTATGTAGGCGCCAACCTACTGAAAGCTCCAACTTTCACTCATTTTCTAGCTACTCCTAGAAGGGAGCTACAACCCCCTGGCTCTTGTACTAGCCAATATGTTTACCAGTATGTAGGCACTGGCCTACAGAAGTCTACGATCTTCTCTCTTCCTCCAGGGACCACGTTTCATAAATTTTCATACTGGATACTCCTGAAGCACAACACCATAGTCTGAAGGCCATGTTTCATCCAATCTTCATATTGGACCCATCAACAACATTGAAGAACAAAATAAATCACCACTGCAATACATCCATCAACTACACCTGTATCATTGATCTCTGAATCATCCAATGTTGAAACACTAAAACTCTATCAACAACACAGTCACCAGAATATAGAACAGACAACAGAACTTTGCAATAACAACCAGATCCAATTGCAACTTCAAAATATCATACTTCATACTGTTTACGCTACCCTAATGAACCAAACTTGCGTGTATACACGCTCTTACCAAAGCGAACCCGCGTGCAGATCTACAAATTCTAAACTATAACTTTGTTGCTATTCCAGACATCAATTATACCCAGAACACAACATTTATAGAATAAACATGCATCAATGATTTAGATCTAATCTATCCCTGATCAAACCATATAATGATAAAACATTCCAAGCCTTAAGATCCCAATCCATCGTTCATCATCATCCACATGGGTGCATCCTTGGTTCAAATCAATTAAAGCATCACAAACCCATAACTTTCATACTAGATCTCACACTTCATCAGACATTCATCATTTGCTCACTTCCTCTCTTGGTCTAATGATCTTCTCCTTTTATAGGTTTAGGCCTCTCTCAATACCATGGTCCAAAACCACGTAGAACCAATACCTTGGATCCAATGCCTCGGGTCAACATTTCAGATCAAATACCATGGACCAATACCAAAATACCATGGACCAAATACCACGGACCAAAACTTAGTTTTCCAACATGTATGCACCTTTCCTTTTGTGATCCTGCGTGTGTATGTATACGCAACTTTTGTTACGATAACCCACATTTATACACACTTTCATCATGATTAACCTGTGTATACCTCTCCCTTGACCTGCTATACTATGATCTATCATTTGATTGAGTTGCCACCAATGAAAACACCTGTATCATACCTCTGAGTGAGTTTCCATCAAGGACAACACCTGTATCATAATCCCAACATCAAAAAACTATTTCTACAGTTGAGGTGGAATGTGATGACACAACTAGAACTAAAGGGTTTGAGGAGGATCAGGACAAAGAGAAATAGGAGAAGTTTGTAGAATAAGGCCCCTCTAAATATGAAATCTTGGATGTTACACGTGTTAGAGCCTGGATCTACCTCAGGTTGAAGGAAGGCAGGTCTAGGGTAACATCAAACCCTACTTAACTTGGTAGCTAGCCCTACCAGGTCAGGAGAGAGCTCTCTCCTTGTCAATATCATTAGAATATGGCAACTAGGGCTTGAGATGACTGAAATGAACGTTGATTTTAGGCTAGGTATAGTAAATTAGGGTTTCTATTTTGATTTTAGGTTTTGTTTGTTGGATCAATTGGAGAAGGCAGATTGGATCTAGGAAATTCACTCAGGAATACAGTCATGTCCTGTGGGGTAGGGTAGACAAGAGCTTCATGTAATACCAAAGGATTTGAGATGGTAGAGTAAGATAACTGAGGAGTTGAGGAGGGCATAAGAAGCTTTCAATCCTCTTCAAACAATGAAAACATTGAAAACTAAATGAAATCCCAAGACAAAGCACTATAAATCTAGTGTATTTTGTCTATTCACCTTGATTCACTTAGTTTAGAAGAAAGAGAGAGATGTGGATACATATAAACATTAGAAAAGAACTCATTACAAAGAAGAAACAATACACAAAACTCATTGTCACAAGAATCCCACAAAAATAGTTTTGAAACCTAGTTTTATTCCTTGCCAACTGCTGATACAAAATGTTCAGTGAGTCCAACACTTCTGCCAAAGTTAAACCTTTACAAATGACTAAGAAAGGACATGATATAGGCATAAAAACACCAATTATAGCCATCAGGGGTCGAATCCATGAGTCAAGGAGTTGTTTCAACAACATCTAAACTAGGAACTAGAAAATAGGCAGTGGAACAACTTGCCTCTAAAATTATGGAACCTGATTCATTCAGCCTCAAACTACCTCTAACTGATGTATCTACCCACTCAAATAATTTTTCATAAAATTTACATCATCTTACATGATTTACAATTACAAATTTACCAAGGAGAAGAGAAAAGTCAACTGATAGTCAAACTGGGCAAAATTCTAGAAAATCAGGCAAAACTGGCAAAATTCCTCCTATGCACAGTGCTTTTTCTAGGCCACTTTTGGAAGGCCTTTTGAAGTCCAAATCAAGTGTAGAATAGCTCATTGGAAATCTTGGTGAGTATAATTTTTGTAAAAACTTGAATTTTTTTTATTTGGGGTCAATTTTCCCCTCCAAAAATGGAATCTCCTAAGATTTCTTTCTGTGTGGAAAAAAAGAGGTAGAGATGGCACATTTTAGGTGTTTTTTTCCCTTTTGGAGATCTATAACTTGTCCAAAATCCTCAGCCATTTTTTAGCTTTCATATTTTTCCATGCTAATTCTAAAAATATAAACTTTTTTGCAAGAATATGTCCCCAACAAAAGCATAACTCTGGTGGCGCTGCGAACCTATTGGAAAAGCCCGTTTTTCAATTTCAAAAATTCAAAAATGTCAAAATTTTCTCCAAATTTCTTGAAATTTGGCATGAATGATCTTTTTTAAGTGCTTTGATGGGCCAATGATGCTTCAACCAAGATCTTGATTTTATCTTTTTTTTTTTGCTCCTCAAAGCTCTTTTTAACTTACCTTTTAGCCTCTTCATCATATTGTCAACATACTATCCTTTGTTCCACTGTTCACCAACATTTGGAATGCCTATTGCTTCTAAGATGGTGGTAGGTGAAAAGGTGAAGGAGACACCAACAAGTTTCACTTTTCCATTATGTAGATGAGTGACAAACAACCGGGCAAGCTCATAGCAAGAATGATGTCTAAAACAAGATATAGCAAGAGGACAAGCAAACAACTCTGTGAGACTGATAGGTTCCTCCTGGATGATCTTCCCCCTTTGTGTGGCTTTCTTGGCACATTTTCTTCTCTAGAAGTTTCAATAAAGGTTTCCTCCTCCCTCTCATTTTCTATGTCTCTCCCCATGGGTTCTGATAATATGATGGGTGATGAAATTTGTAGTGAAAATAGATGAGTATGAAGAGATTTTGAAATAGAAAGTAAGTGAAATGTAAGGTGAGGGTGAATCTTTGAAGGGATTAGGGTAAAGGATTCATGAAGGAATGAGGGAAATTAGGGAGGGAGTATGGTTTTCAAATGTGAGAATAGGGTTTGTTAATGAAGTAGGTGTAATGAGGAGGTAGGATTTGGGAGTTTGGGAATGGGGAATTTAGGGCTAGGGTTTGAATTTGTAGTGTGTGGGAGTTTAGAACTAGTAGCAAAGATAAATGAGTGACCTTGATGAATAGTGAAACCGTAGTGGATAAACAAACTTTAACAACTATGGTGAATAGTGAAAACTAGGGTTTTGATTTCATGGATGAAAAACCAACAAGACAAAATCGCTCTTTGGCAAGGAGGAATAATGCACTTACTTGTAAAGAAGATGAACTTGGTGATTTGAAGTCATTTGAGGTGATTTAGCAGTGTTTTGGGAGTTTTCAATAGGTTCACATCGCCCTCAAATAGGTGTGCAACGACAGTGTAATTTTACACTAGAAACCAGCCACATGTGTGCAACGCCAATTGTATGCGTAATTCCAGCTGACAGGTGCAGAATGCCTTTTCGCAGACCACTTTTGGAGGCCTTTATTGTGTCCAAATTGGGCTTATGATAGCTCATTATAAATCTTATCGTGTCTACTTTCTAGAACATCTTTAATTTTCCAATTTGTAGGTGATTTGCCCTGTCAAAAGTCAAATCTCTCAAGACTGGTCAAAATGTGCAAAATGAGGCTACCTAAATGCAGAGTGCTGTTGCAGTCAACATTTGAAGGTCTTCCTCAACTGAAAATTGAGCTCATGATATCTCATTGGAAATTTCTCTTTGTCTAGATATAATTTCTGTTATGAAACCAGCTCAAGAAAAGATAGAAAAGATAGATCAACGCCTTATAATTCAGCCTCTTCGAGGGGGAAACCTCCTTTACATTACATAAATGAACAATTCTTCCTTGATACAAATGAAAAGACCTCCTTTCTATATATGGGAGTCTAAGGTCGTAACTAACCAGAAGCCGACATACAATAATAATGTAAGGGCACAATAATAATAATAGTGGGCTTCTATGGGGCACAATAGTAACATTATGGGCACTACATGGGTACATCAATATAATAAGGGGGTTGTACTAATAACAATAAGGGGTTACACTAGTAGTATAGGGGCCTAACATGCCCCTCTCCTTCAAAAAGTGTTGTCTTCAACGCTTGGGTAGTTCTTGATGCTTCTGTATAAAATTCTTGTCCTCCCATGTGGAATCTTCAGCTGGTAAGTTCTT
>APFE031177619.1:0-12097 GCA_000404065.3 Pinus taeda
GAGAAGTGGTCATCGAGGGTGAACCCTATCTTCTGCAATAGAGAAGCCCGACTCCACCATTAACACATTATTTTTTCACTCCTCATAAAATTTATGTTATGTGATGTAAAGTGTGTAAAATTTCTTTTTGTTTGTTTTTGGATTCATGTGCATCTACATCAGGCCCTACCCCGTCATAATTTTGGCCAATTGAATTTACTTCTTCCAATGTTTGAGATTCTCATGAGCCTCCATTACATAGGTCACATATCACTAAATAATGTTCAATCAATATGGCTAGCATGCCCGTTGCCCATATCATTGTTTTAATATTCTGTCAATATGGCACATGTTCCATTACCAATGCCAATTCAACACCAATTATTTAAGAAAATGTTGACTAATTAGGGTGACCTATGTGCACCACTACGATTACATATTTTACTTAAACTTGTCACTATATTTCTTTCCCATGCCACTTGACCTTGGGATCCTATATTCTTAAACTGATCACTTTTCTTCAAAATGGCCCACACTTGAGTGCCAATATGTATTTATTTGTATTTTTCAATAGATTCAAAGTCCATCTTTTGGGTTAAGAGATAATTTTTTACATTGGATATCTCTATTGCATAGACTTCATTTGAGCCACGGAAATTCCATATAGTATACGTGGTACAAAAATAGAGAAACATCCTTCGTCACAAGTGACTATCCAACTTACTTCTAGTGATGGAGGATTGCATTGAACTTTTCATCATGTTGTTTCTGCAGTGCACATGCATCCATAATGTGCCACAACAAAGAATCAGTTGTCTCTAAAGAGATACACTATAGGAATATATAATAGGAGAATATGGTTTTTTGATCCAATATAAGAAACCCCCAGTTAGGTATGTATAGTGAATCGTACTTCTCTACTCATTTTTAAAAACTCTCAGCATTAAGTGGTTATGAAGAGACTTATGCTTTTGTGCTTTTAACTCTATGTGCAACGTGGATTGTTGTGTTTCTAGCAATATAAGGGTAGTTGGTGTTCCCTTGCATATTTGTTGAGTGAAAATGAACTTGGTTGATTGGAAATAAAGTGTTTGTTTTAGGCAAGCTAGTTTCATGGTGACATTTATAAGTATCAATAGTTACAAAACAATCCTAAGCTAACGCATGGGCCAAGATGACAACTAGTAAAAATGGATAGGTAGTTGTAAACCATCACAAACTAATGCATGAAGCAAGATTATAGCTACCAAGAATGGATGGGTGACCAAGTATGAAGCGGAAGTCATCCAATAAAAATTAGTTATCTTGCTTATGACCACTCACATCAAGACATACACTTTGCTTAGGGAAGATGGTTTACAATGTAATCAAGGAAGCTAGAAAGATACACATGGAAAGGTGGGTTGTAATTACTTGATGAAATGGATATTATTTCAACCTTACTTGTAGGCAAGAATGGTTTGGAGAAGATTATGGTGTGAGCATGTTCATACATGTAGAAATGTGAGATGAAGGAGAACTACATTAATATTATAAGAGCATAACGTTGTTATTGCTAGAATTTATGTACAATCACTTTGGTTTTAGAAATTGATTAGTTTGGAATGAGAGATTTTTCTAATACCTCCTATTCTAATCCATCCCATCCCCATATGTGTTTTATATCTCCATAAAGAACAAGGCCACTATAGTTGTCTTCTACGACATTCAACATCATAAGCATAAACACTATTTTAAATCTATTGGAAAAATTATAATTATTTGGAAGTTTTTATATTATTACTATAGTTGTATAGTATTAGATAGTTTTCCATGTAAACTACAATTATCATTATTTTTATAATTATTATTATATTCTAAATAATAATAAAAATAAAAATAAGAGAATAATAATTGATTTCATTATCATTATTATATTGTTATTTTAAGTATTATTATTACTTAATATAATAATTATCATTATTATATTTTGAGTATCATCATTACAAATCTTCATTGTTTTTATTAATTTATCATTATATTCTAAATTTTATAATTACTATTTTAAAATGAAAAAATATTAGATATTTGATATATTTATCTTATATCTACAAATCTGAAAGAATACTTTTCATTTATAAATAATAATAATAACAAAATTGGCTCATGTTAAATGGTAATTAAAATATTAGTTTAAGGAATTACGATTAAAAGATTGGTTTAAGATTTTAATAGCATTGTGAGTAAAAAGCTGTGAGAAATATGTGTATGTGTTTTTCAAAAAAAAGTTTAAATATGTTTTACTAGAATTATGATATTATCAATTAACTTATTTTTGTCCTACTTATTATTTGTAAAACACGAAAATGATTTGTAACTTCTACTTATTATACACGTAATGATTTATAACTTCTACTTATTATTTGCCTCAACCAATTAAATGGCCCTAGAGAAGAGAAGTCACATAAAAACAAAAAGTTGAGTTAATATCTATGACTCACTAAAGAGATTTATTGATTATATATGTAAAAATCCATTACTATTTTACAATAATTTGTTTTTATAATGCATATTGCAATTACGTTGAGCAGCCTTGCCACATTACTTATTCCAGTGTTTTTTATAACAAAAAATGGTAAATACAAATGAAAAAACCATAATAACATTCCCATGTAACAATGTAAAAGATTGTTGAAAATAGTAGAATCCAATAGTAGCAAGTTAGAAGTTTTTCAAAACCCACACCCACACCTTTAATTATGTCCATCAATTAAAAAAGTCCATGGTCTCTAAAACAGAATAGATTGACTCTTAAGGCACCCCTTACCCTTA
The DNA here is from genome assembly GCA_000404065.3 of Pinus taeda. Taxonomy (NCBI): domain Eukaryota; kingdom Viridiplantae; phylum Streptophyta; class Pinopsida; order Pinales; family Pinaceae; genus Pinus; species Pinus taeda. Next base: position 2,791 of record APFE031177619.1, read on the forward strand.
CCTTTTGAGTGTACCCCTGCCCCATGAGCAATGACCCCGTCTAACGGTCTAGTTGCCAATTCCTTTGATTACCATTAACAAATTTAACAAAATTTACATAAAATTTAAAATAAAAACCCTAACCATTAAACAAATACCAAAAAAACAAATTGACACTGATCAATAGGTAGAGACGAAATGAAACTCCAGGGAGATTCCAGAACATAGAATTTTATAAATTTAATTAAAAAAATAAAAATTATAAAATGGAAAAGAAAAATATAGAAATCATTTACAACCATTTAAAAATAGAAAAGCATATGAACAAACAAAATTAATATTATAAGAAATCAATTTGCAGCGACAAAAACCAATATAAAATAACCTAGAACATAACATTAAAAATAAAAGTTAAATTCACATATCTTCTTTGACATCATTCCTTGTTGACGACATTTCTTCGAAGATTCCCCATTTTCAAAAAACGACTTAGGGTTTTCACCTCCTCCTGCAGGTTGGAGTTTCACTTCTTTAGACAGGCCTTCGGCGTAATTAAAAAAAAGATAATTGATGTGAAAAAACATCAAACTGCAACCATTCTGATTTCAGGATAAAGAGCCGAGTTAATTCCAGAAGGACACCCCATAATCGCTATCCACTAGATATCGATTATGGTGGGCTGAAATAAATTTTTGTTAATGTCGTAGGGAGATTCCATAACATAGATAGATGTCGTGTTGGAGATGGGAAAGCTATTCTCCAATGGTTGTCCTCATCTACCCAAAAAACAATGATTTAATTAAAATTGAAAAGCGTTCTTAAAAGACTGATTAATGAAAAAGCAATGATTTAATTAAAATTCAAACGTGTTCTAGGATGATTCTAGAGGGAATTATGAATCCGTTGGTTGGAGGTCGGTGAAAGAAGCTCTGTATATATAAAATCTAACCCCGTTGCAACATTTACCTTCCTCCTCCTCCTTTCATCATCTGCGCTGCACTGATATGTCTGTGTGATTGCTGGTTTGTTTCTGTTTGGATGGTCTGGGTGAGTCTGAGTCGGTGTAGGTATGTGTCTGAGTCGGAGTCTGAGTCTGGTTGAGTCTCAGTTAGTGCTGTCAATGCTTGATGGAGGAGGAGGTTGGAATAGATTACACGCACCTGGATCATATTTTTACAGGGAGACGCCTGGATCATTCTTGGAAGGTGCAAACATCTGTCAGAACAAAAAAAACTGTTCAATGGTTGTTGGGTGAGTGAGCTCTCTCAGCTTTTTTTTCCCATAGAGATAAATCAGATCTCAAATGAATGATCTCTCTGCACTTTCTTTTCATTCTAGCATTTCCTCTGATCTCTGTTTTGCGCTGGCTTTACTCATTATTTTGTTTTATTTCAACTCTTCGGCCATAAAATCCTAATTCATGGAAGAACAGAAGGAGATGGGCGTTGTTGTTGCGATTCTTCAAACCGTCCAGGGATGAAAACATGGAATCCTTTGAAAACATGGAATCCAGGTATGCATTAATGGATTTGTCTCTCATGGATGCATTAAGTAGATGAACCCACATTTCTTTCACTCGCTGCTTTGTGGACTAGTTCAACACAACTATTATCTCTGTTTTTGGGGTTTAGTTCATTAGGATTAAAAAACCATTCAACTGGAATTTCCAGCATTGCTAGAATATAGGCTAAAACAAGAACCATTAATAGAATTTCAAAAACTACATAATTAAGTTACAACATGGAAAATCGTAAAACAGGGATAAACCCTTAACAATTCATGTCACATCAGTTCACAGAACCATTCCTTTCAAAATAATAAAACAAAGAAATAAAACCCTGGTCCATTGTCTTTCATGGCCTTTATGGATTAACGTTGGCCTGAGCAGTGGCATACAACCATTCTTTCGGGTAAGTGGTTTCCGAGACCCTACCTGTAATGCATAGATGTTGGTTTTAGAAAACTGTAGGCAATGCGGAAAAACGAACGACTCCATTAAAAATATTTAAGGGTTCCATCCTTACCTATGATGGAGAAGCTCCGGGTGGAAAGAAGCTGCGAGAATCTAGAAACCCTGTAACATTTGTTAAGTGGCTTATGGCAGACAAAACCAAGCTAAAACCCACCGGTAGTTTGCTTTGGGCATTACCTTTAAGAAGGTGCGGATTTTCCAACCTCACTCCGAGGGTGTACATTCCAGTAGATCCATGAACTATCAGCTTACCAAGAACCAGAGAAGTATAAGAAATTGCCTCCTTGTATTGCTGCCTCCTTGTATTGCTGCCTCTGGCTCTCCCTCACTTCCTAGTAAGAGTAGGATTCCATTCTTGAGAGTTACGTCAGGGTTCTCCCTCGCTTTCTGGTAAGAGTAGGATTCTTGAGAGTTAAGTGAGGGTAGTATTTCCTTACACCTGCAACACAGCTGAAAACATATATAATAACAACTAATTAAACTCAACAAAACAATTCAATCGGAATTCCCCAATCGGCTCCATGCAATTGGTCTGCAACTTAGATATTTGATTTTTATTGTACAGAAATACCCTTAATAGCCCATACCCTTAGCCAAATGACAACTGTAACTTCCTCTACAGAGCATTTCCAGAAATGAAAGAAAAAATGGCCTAAGCCAAAATGCATCCACCTCTGTCAAAATCGCTCAGACAACCTAACCGATGAACAAAACAGTGGCCGGATCAGATCAAACACATGAACATTAAAATTCTGCTGTAGAGATGCAAGTCAACATACCCTAAAACGCAAATCTCACACCTCTGAGAAGAAGAATTCGCCCCAATAATTGTGTAGTGGAATAGTACTGGTGGATCTAAACGAGAAGTGGAATAGTAATTGACCAAAAAAACCATCAAACCCTACTGCACTACAGGTTGCTAGTTTGGATGTAATAGGCTTTCTATCTCCTTATAACCCTACAGCTACTTGGTCACTTAACTCTAAAATCCGTGCATGCAATTAACAGGTCAAATTCACACATTAACTCTGAAATCTGCAGATGTGATGAGATGAATTTACAAATCTTTATTGTATACTATTAATTAGTTGTTTGTGGGCTATAAAGGTTAGTCTGAATTTTTCTTGGAAATTTTGTTACTCTGTTCCAACCTTAATTTGTATTTCAGCCTTAATGTACATTTGGGTACCGACCCAAATCTTATGACACTTTAATGTGATGAAGTCGCTGATCAATTTTGATTTATCATTTCATCTCCCATTTCTTGTGTCCCTCTGAATCATGGCGGTACTAGGTGAACTTGCCCAGTTACTGGGATTCCTAATAGGAACGATTCTATTCATTTCCTTCATGGGAATGGACGTATGCATATGATTTTAAACGTAATTCAATGATCGCATCAGCCTAAAAATTTAAAACTCACCCCAGCAGCCCAAATATTTTGCGTAGAATATTTTGTAACAGGTTCTCACCAAATGGACACCCTTCAAAGTTACATTTCAGTACTTTTACATAAAGTACACGGGTCCATGGATATAAGTTGATGGTAAGATTTTTCCCATTAAAATAATGAGTCCTGGAAATTGAATTTCCCGGGCGTATCTTTAACATCCATGCATAAAATTAATAACAATCCTATATAGTATACCCAAAACAGTGTCTGGGTAGTGGCAGTACGCAACGCAACGCTGAAATAAGTCAGCCACTAGAAAGACATACATAGCAACTGCTGGTGGCCTATCTACAAGGTTCCTGACATCATGCACACAATGTACTATAGCTCTACGCTAATATGAAATCTTAAATGTCTCAGGGCAGTGACTGGGGAATAACAAGAATCCTGAAATGGACCGAAGTTGGTCAGACATCCAACTGAATAGCTCTGCCCTCACAATTTAGTTATGTGAAAATTTAGAGCGCTATTACTCACAACATTAAAAAAAATAAAAGTAAAAATGAAAAACACTTGTCAAAACTACCTTCCCACGCCCGTAACATACTAAACTTAGAGTGTTATATCCCATGAATCACAGAAATTTGGACCGAGATCTCTCAGAGTTCAGAGATACTTGTCCTTGTATCAACATCCAATCACTACTTAAATACCTTAGAATTGTAGGTATGATTTTGACTAGTGAAGGAGAATCTAATATTATACCAGTCTCTTCTCCCACGCAATAGTTTTCAAAAACATGAAATATTCACTAGTTTCAAAATAAACAAGCCACCGGAAACCAAACTAATGTAAACTTGCATCCACGCCACCCTTGTCGTTTTTGGGTGCCGGGAAATGCTCTCGTTCTCAGTGCTTTGACAATTCAGATTATGAATTTCGTGGAAAACGAGAGCAATCGGGGTTTAGTGGGTTCAAAAACATTGAAAGAAAACGTTGGTGAGAATAACTTGGTTATGATACACAGTACTTGGTTATGAATAACTTGGTGAGAATAACTTGGTGAGAACAGGGGCAACTATTGAAACTGTTGTCACTGCATAATCCATAGTCTGATTAAATGAGGGAATAGAGTAAGACTATCCCCATTGGAGTGTGACTCTGGTTAGAGGAAACTCCTGTTCTCTGTAATCTTGAGTTTTGCCTCTCGACAAAGGAAACTCCTGTAGTTTATAACCTTGTTGAAATGTGTATCTGCTCTGAAGAATCCCATTACTGGATGCAATAATATTAATTCCAGACAGATTGATCAATAGATGAAATCCATGTTTATTTGGAACAATAACTCTTCTCTCAAGATTAGATGAGATGTTTTTTTAAACGTTTCCTCTTAAGCTCTGTTTTAAAATTTTACCCGCAGTACTCTGGGTACAGAGTGATTAGATGAGATGTTTTTATCATGTTTCTTTTTTTAGGCGTCTGTTTTAAAATTACTCAAAAGAATCTGCGTACAGGGCAAAGCTACTGAATTAGTGTATGAAATTTTGTTTGTGAGATAAGAGATTTATTTTTATTTGGTAATTTGACGGCTAAATTTACTAAGATATACCTATTTTTTTTGGTTTTGAACTTATACCTCGCAGAAAAAAACATACTATCAACTATTAAATCTAACTAAAGTATATAATTCTGATTATCTTATTATATATTAAAAATACCATCACACCAATTCAGATCAGACAAGTCACTAACAGCGATGTAACTTGTTTATGAATAACTTGGTGAGAATAACTTGGAAATTGGTTTGGTCTATTTGGCGCCCCAATTGATCGAGACTTGTATCTATATAAAGTAACTAGGCAATGATCCGTGCACATCCAAGATCCATATCTCTGACCCAAGAAATATGAACTACAGATGGTTTGAGAAACTTTTAAATCCTATACTTGGCAAGTGATTAAGAGTGAGCATCTTAATTATAACTAAGTTTATTTTCATAATTGTAATAGTCTGAGATGATCGTTGTCTGTCGGTATCTTGAAGTGCTTTGGTTTGCACTGGTTAACCACTTCCAGGAAATAGACTGGAGCTTGTGTAAAGGTCCTTTACAAGGTTTAGTTATCAAAACTGTTGCCCTGAAGTCTTCGCAGATTAGCCAATGGGATTGTTCTTCAAGTTATAACTGGTCCATTTGCAACTTGTACACATAATTAAAGTTAAGAGTTCATCCATTTGCCATTCAATCATATTCACGCATATGTCCATCTGGTAGCTGACTGTAGCCAAGGCCTACGGTCTTTGGTCAAAAGGCTTATGAATAGCATTTTGTCAAAATGTCATTGGGAAGCTAACTATAGCCAAATCCTGCGGTCATTCATCAAAACGATAGTTTCGGGAGCTTTATAAATATTACTTTGTCTATACACAACCCAGGCATATGAGACTCTGTATAATCCTGTAGTCAAGCACTTCAACCCTGAATAAGTAGCCCCAACCACTTACTATAAACCATACTATATATATAATCTTATTTAAACCAAACACACCCATATGCTACTTTCTGTCAATCTTTTTATTTATTTAGTTATAAACAGAAGAGTCTGGGTATAAAACAAACACAACTATAACTGTGTTGAAATATAGGGTTTGGAAAAATTAAGAGTGAAAATGTTAAAGTTTTATGGGAAAAATTGGTTAGTTTACGAGAAATCCATCCGTGCATATCCAAGATCCATATCTCTGACCCTATCCATCTGTAGTTCATATTTTGTCTCTGTTTTTCACTCACTTATAATTCTATGCCTCCGCTTTCAGTCTTTTAATCTTGGATTATAGTCTTTAACTCCATGAGTATTTGTTGGTTTTTGTTGAGTCTTTGGAGCCCATGCCTCAAAATTTTCGATACAAATCTCCATATCTGAATGGCCAAGTGTAGCCTTTCAATGGTTCTCTGGAAATAAATCAAATCTGCTGAATCTTGGATTATAGTCTTTAATTTCATGAGTATTTGTTGGTTTTTGTTGAGTCTTTGGAGCCCATGCCTCAAAATTTTCGATACAAATCTCCATATCTGAATGGCCAAGTGTAGCCTTTCAATGGTTCTCTGGAAATAAATCAAATCTGCTGTGGAAATTGGTCTGGTCTATTTGGCATCTGGATAATGAAAAGCCCCAAATCTCACTTTTGATCGAGACTTGTATGGCTTTGCATAATAATATTGTATTAATGTTTTTCCCTTAATGTATTGTGTTTATGATACTATATATACCTTTTTATGAATTTTCTATATGAATCTTGTATTTTATTATATTACAAGTTGTTACAAGGGTTTGTATGCTAACAATATTATTTCAATGTTGTATATTGCAGAAAATTTATCAATACCAAGTTGGTCCCAGTGGAAGACATTATCTATTTTGTGTTTTATAATGTTGTAATTAGAACAATTTGTATATATTTTTTGTTTAGATGGGCCCATCAAAGAATTGACATGAACACAAACTATCATTAATAAAAAGAGTAGGCTTTATTTTTTGTGGAGGGGAATTCAACCCCTCCAAAAGGCTCTTAGGAAGGTTAAATTGTAACCCTCCTTTGAGTTGTGTTCCTTGTGCTCATGGTTTTCATGATCTTTAGTTTAGCTTTACTCCAATATGCACAAACACAAATATATTCCTTTCTTATAACATAAATTATATTTTTTTATTCACATAAACTATTTAACATTTTTTCAATGTTTTAAACATCTTCTCCACATACATATAAATGGCAAAATCACTCTTATTTACATAAATTATTTAACATTTTTTCAATGTTTTAAACATCTTTCTCACATAAACACAAATAGGAAAATCACTCTTATTCACATAAATTATATAACAATTATAACCTATATTTATATATACTTTTTAATTTCTATTTTGTTTTTTTTAGTTCTTGATTTTGGAATTTTTCAAATTTTTGATCTTGATTTTCATTTTTTATTTTTTATTCATTTATTATAGATTTTTATTACAAGTATGTTTTAGATATTTATATATTTTTCTTCTTTTTCTCATTATATATATATATTATATATATATATTAATATTTAACATTCATCTATATAACTAATCTATATTATTATTGATATTTTATAAATTTCAAATTAAATATAATTTATTATATTAGAGTATGTGAAATATTTAAATATTTTATCATTTATTTGTATCAAATGTTTGTGTATTGGTTTTATTATTTATATATTATAAATATATTCTTGAATGCTTATATATATATATGAATACATTTGGGTTATAATGTAAGCTTTGGATTCTTTATTCTGTATGTACAAGAATGTATTATTTTAAGAAATGAAATAGTGTTTTTCTTAGCTGGATTTAGATAGTTAGATTTTTTTTTGTTGAGATTTTTATTTTGGTATGTCTTAATGAATAAGATATTTACTTGTGTGTATATTATTTACTTGTATTCTTTATGTGTATGAATCTATTCTTTGCTACATTTGTATGTGTCTAGTTTACTTGTATTTCTTTATATGTATATAGATGCATTCTTTCTATGTGTATGGATCTATTCTTTGCTACATTTGTATGTGTTGAGTTTACTTGTATTTCTTTGTATGTATATAGATGTATTATTTCTATGTGTATGGATCTATTCTTTGCTACATTTGTATGTGTCTGGTTTACTTGTATTCTTTGTATGTGTATAGATGTATTCTTTATGTGTGTATGGATCTATCCTTTGCTACATTTGTATGTGTTTTATTCACTTGTGTTTTTTTTTATTGGTAGGAATGTATTCTTTATGCGTGTATGAATCTATTCGTTGCTATATGTGTATGTGTCATGTTTACTTGTATTATTTGTATGTGTATGGATGTATTCTTTCTATGTGTATGGATCTATTCTTTGCTACATTTGTATGTGTCTAGTTTACTTGTATTTCTTTGTATGTATATAGATGTATTATTTCTATGTGTATGGATCTATTCTTTGCTACATTTGTATGTGTCTGGTTTACTTGTATTCTTTGTATGTGTATAGATGTATTCTTTATGTGTGTATGGATTTATTCTTTGCTACATTTGTATGTGTTTTATTCACTTGTGTTCTTTTTATTGGTAGGAATGTATTCTTTATGTGTGTATGAATCTATTCTTTGCTATATGTGTATATGTCATGTTTACTTGTATTCTTTGTATGTGTATGGATGTATTCTTTATGTGTGTATTGATCTATTCTTTGCTACATTTGTATGTGTCTTGCTTAATTGTATTCTTTGTATGTGTATAAATTTATTCTTTGTATGTGTATGGATGTATTTTTTATGTGTATAGATCTATTCTTTGCTACATTTGTATGTGTCTTGTTTACTTGTATTCTCTATATGTGTAGGAATATATTCTTTTGTGTATATGGATCTATTATTTGCTACATTTGTATGTGTCTTGTGTACTTGTATTCTCTGTACGTGTAGGAATATATTCTTTGTGTGTGTGTGTGAATCTATTCTTTGCTATATTTGTATGTGATTTGTTTACTTGTATTTTTTGTATGTGTATGGATCTATTCTTTGCTACATTTGTATGTGTCTTGTTTACTTGTATTCTTTGTATGTGTATGGATCTATTCTTTGCTACATTTGCATGTGTCTCATTTACTTGTATTCTTTGTATGTGTATGGGTGTATTCTTTGTCTGTATGGATCTATTCTTCTTTGCTACATTTGTATGTGTCTTATTTAGTTGTATTCTTTGTATGTGTATGAATGTATTCTTTGTGTATGAATATATTCTTTTCTACATTTGTATGTGTTATTTTTAATTGTATTCTTTATATGAATATTTATTTATTATATTTGTAAGTAATTTGTATGAATATAGCTTTTTTAAATATTTATTTATATGATTATAAATATGTTATCAATATTTTTATATATACATATATTATTTATAATAT
>APFE031177624.1:0-13903 GCA_000404065.3 Pinus taeda
TTTTATATCTCCTCTTGAAGATATCTTATTCTTATATCTTTTGAAATCATTTAGACATGAGATACTTTGGCACAACATAAATAATCTATCACACCTCTCTTGTAATTGATAAATAAAAAATATGCGATAACAACTTCCCCTTGTTTGTACTATCGGATAATTTGGCTTTCAAGGAGAAAAATGATCTTTTAATGGATTGATGACTCTTGCACAAGTAGCACATAAAATCATAAGTTTGTTTGAAGGAAGTTGAAGGCCACTACTAGAAAAGGCACAAAGATCCAAACATTGATTATGAGAATGCCTTAGAATTTTTTGATGATGCTTGTCAAGGAACTCCATGTATGTATGGGGCAAAGGCTATTATCCTTTTAAAATATGTTGTTGGAGAATGTATAGACAATAGAGATGAGGTATTTTCAGTATGCCTTCATAAACATGGTAGTGAAAAGGATCATAGTACATTGATTTTGGATATGAAATGGATTTAGTACTTTATTTGGATGTTCATCTCTCTATATTACTTCCTAAAGAATCTTAGTGTTGAATTAGGCTTTTGTTAAAATTTGTGAAGGATTCTTAAAAGAATGCTAGGAGAACCTTAATAACTAGATAAAGGACACAAAGGATGAATGTTCACCTTATTTTTGTGCCTTTTAAAAGGTAAAATCTAATGCATATTCTAATTTAAAACATGAAATATCAAATACAAATTATTTTCCCATGGAAAAAAAATGACACTCCATTTCACAAGAGTTTCTAACATTTGCAACTAATTTCTAAAGGAAATTAGAGGTGTGTTGCATTATATATGTAGGAGGGAGAAAATGAAATAGAACAACTCAAAAGTAAAATTAAATAAATCTTTTAAAAACCTCTTAAAATCCAAAGGCTAGAAAAAGATAGGGAAACAATAAACTAGCACAAACGGGATGTGGCAAATTGACCACCAAAAATATATTTTTCATTAAAGTGGACATTAACGATAAAAAAGAAAAATAAAAGTACATAAACCTACACACAAAACATGTATAGTAATGTTGGGACAAAATGTAATAGCCTAATCTACAAAAAATGGAAATAGCTATATCAAATTTCTTCTCACCTTAATATGTGAGACAATAATATCAAACAAATTTAAATCATGTTTTATATAATAATTCAAATACTAGAACATGAGATAATAGTGTTGGACAAATGTAACATCTAATCTACAAAAATGGAAATAGCTATGTCAAATTTCACACCTTAATATGTGGGACAGTCATATCAAACAAATTTAAATGATCTTTTATCTAATAATTCAAATATCTATACCTGTGTTACGATACAGGTAAAGATAAAAAAAGAAAAAAAAAATGGGATGATCAACCTTCACATTGATAATTACAAAATATACATGAAATATGGTGGATAATAGAAAATATACAAATGTTGGATGAGGTAAAAGAAACACAGAGCCATCAATACAAAATGACAAATAAGAGTGGTGATGTCAAGTGTATGTTTGTAAACTCAGAGGATCAAAAGTGTAAAACATGATTCATAAATTGTAACACATAAACATTGTTTCTTAATAGTTCAGTTTTACAAATTTGACATCGAAGATTTTTTTTTTCCAAATTTCCAAATTTGATGAATTAGAAATTAAAAATGAGATATTTATCCCAATGATATCATCAGAAAGTGAATATTCTACCTATACAAAACTATCCAGGTACACAACCTAACAAAATTATTTTCTCTGCTTTCAATACACCATGAACCTCAAACAAAAATTTAAGACACGAAGAAAAAAGTATTAACTATGCCTTAAATTTAAGATACTAGAAGAACGATAAAAAGAATTAAATAAACCTTGAATTTAAGACATGAGGAGATAACAAACAATTATTAACTTAGCCTGTCTATTCCTGTAATTTTGCTAATCAACTCATTTTCAAATTATTGTAGTTCAAGGTTCTCGTTTGTTATGGAGTCAATTCCAATTCCATATTCCAATTATTCCATCACAATTGTTGCTACAACTTACACCATCCAGATAAAACAAGGCCAAGGTCAAAATTTCTTCTTAAATATAAATGGACATCATAGATCTTGCACCAACTAGATATGAGAAGTGCAAGATTGTTCAAAAAAAATTGTGAGAAATTGAAATGGAAAAAGTTCTATTAAAGCAAGGAAGATAAAGCCAAAAAACATGTTGCTATAGAAAGGCAATTTCTTATGAAAATCGAAAAATGGGTGTTTCCTTTCATTAGTATAAAATTAATAGGGTTGATGGAGTAGAAGCTCACATTTTGGTAGATCCATTGTACACTTTCAATCTTATGCTTAAGGAACTTGTGAAGTTATGCACACTTAAGTCTAAGAGACTCATTATAGTTATGAGGTTCAACTAGCACACGAGAATGATGTATAATACAAAGTATCATATGAGCCAAATATATTTATTTCAACAATAATAATTGATATTATGATACCATAAGATCAAAAGTATGAAATTTTCCTCAATTCCAAGGTAATTTGTCAATATGATTCTTCTTTGTGCTAGACATCATATCATTTGTTACAACAAAAGAAAAAGAATCAAGTTATATGGGGTGATAACACTCTAAACTGTCCTTGTGATCTACCATGAGATGAAAAGAGAATTGTTGTTGTAACAACAAAAAACCAACAAGGAAAATTTTAATGATGGAAGTTTATCTTAAAGTTTAGAAACCTTCTCGAATCTTACTAGTCACTAATATGAAAATTGTAAATGTTTAACAATATTTTTCCTAATATATTTATATTTGTAATGATTATATATAGTATATATTAAAATTTTGGCCATTTTAAGGTAAATAATTTTGTACTATAAAATGTGTTGGAATCATGTTTAAAAAAAATGGAATTTGGTGATTTGTTTTGGAAAAAGCATGGAAAATTAGCCAACCTTCCAATATTAGCCCCTAAACTTTTCCCTCAGAACCAACATCAAAGGTCACCTTCCTTGGTTTCTTCTCACTTTTTGTTGGCTCCTTTCTATTCTCAAATGAGTATCCCTAGAAAAAACTAATTTAAAAAATATGATAGGTGACAAGTTACTTAGTTAATTGGGTGAATGGGGAAAGGGGAGAAGAAAGTACGCAAGATAGATTTATTAGTCCCAATCTTTCTAGTTATAAAATTGTCACCTTGAAAAAGTTTAGCAAGTTTGAAAGCCATCTAATTGATTATACATTCCACATAGAAGATCAATTTTCAATTGTCAAAAGATATCCTTAGATTACCAAACATAGAGACCCGAGATATCCTCCAAAATTGTTCAGTTGTTTAAATATATTAGTAATACTAATCATTTAATGAAGAGGAGATATCCTCCAAATGTAATCCCAACTACGAAATACCCAAACCATGGACCTGGATTTTATTGTTAGTACATTTGATAGTCATATGCTAGTCTCCAAAAAATTGTAGTTATACCATATTTTCTCAATAAGAGACTCTAGTAGGAAAAATAATGTTCTAAATTCACCTTTATTATTGGTCCCAATAACCATATTTTTCTTACGAGTGAAAATGTGATCCTTGGAAGTAAATAACACAATACCCAAACATAAGAAGTGGTATTGGCCCTAGAAGGCTCCATGAAAGAACCTCCATAAATAATTTGTTGTTCATAATGACATCTCCCATCATATGAGTTGGTTTTGGGTTTATGCTAGGCTTATAATAAGAATATAGTGAAAACTCCTATAATGAAACTTTGAAACTGGGAACTTAGACATCATAAAAAATATTGACATTCCTCTAACTAAAATCCCCAAGTAATGAATTATGGAAGTGTTTTATATTCCTTCATCTCTCTTCTATTAAATTGCACTTGAAATTAATCTTCTAGGATTGATTTATCCCAAACACGATGAAATGGGGTTTGATGTTCAACATCTTCCCACACATGTCTTCATTGAGGGAATATTAAAAATAAATGTAAGGAAGTTCCTTCATTACATATACTTAGGATGCAAATGCTTGAAGTACCTTTCACCATAATACCTTTCAAGGAAAATCAAAGTTCACTTGTGGTCACTTCAATCATGGACCTTTTTGCCATGTTCTTGCATGTTTGGCATTTTTTTTAGGGAATTTTTTCATAAGATAGGGAATTACAGTAAAATTACATTGATGTGGGTTATGTTGTGTGTTTGAGGATATATATCAAAATATGGGATACTCCTTTGAAGCCCAAACACAGTGTCTACAAAAAGAGACTGGGTGTGCTCATGATGGGAGTTATAACTAGTAATAGGGAGCACTTAACAACAAAGGAAGGGTGTTGATTTGCTGATACTATTGGGCCTATCCACAATAATTTACGACAAGAGAGGAAGGATCAATACTTTGTATGGTTATTTCTATTATTTTTGGATCGATAATCCTGCTAATATAACTAGTCACAACGAGCATTAGCGGTTCATGAGGGAGTTAACTTTACTAATTAAATGAAGCATACCCTCAATGAAATGTTACAATAGGGTACAATGCTAGAAAGTCACTATTTTCTTCAGTAATGCCATCTATGAGACGATGCTCCTTCACTAGTACTTTAGATCTAACAACATTTATATATGGAAACAGGTAAACTGTATCATGGAGATGACACCTATGCACAACAATGAGGAGAACAATTCCAAAAAGAGTGCACCACCTTTGGGAATTTTTAGGGGTGTAAGTTGATCCTTTAGCAAACAAATCCTCTTTTTAGATACAATTCTCATAACAATTTGGTAGAAATCTTAGACATGAGAAAACTTAAACCATGATCCAAGAGCCATGCATAGTGAGATAATTCCTTTAGCAATTTTTTCCAATTCTGAATTGACTCACATTATCAAAAATTCAATTAGATTTCCTAATCAATGGGAACTCCCACTTTCCATGTTGACAGATTTTTTCCAACTACAGAGAAGTTTACTACAATATTAGAGGAATCCATTTTTAAGTTTGTTTTGTGTGATACCCTTGCTTCCATTGTTGGACTTGTCAAATACCTATTTATGGAAATGATTACACTTCCATTTTGTGACAATAACAAGGGTACCTAAATGAGGGAATTAAACTTTGTTTTTGCACATGAAGAGGGTGTATTAATGTGGGGTTAATCTAGGGAGTTTCTCATTTACTCCTAGTAATAGTTGCATTCTATTATCAACTACTAGGAGGGCTTCCCACTAGGGAAGTTACCCCCTTCCATATTGAGACAAATTGTTTATACCTCTACATGGTTGCAAGTTTTCCTCTCTTAAATAAATCTACTAAGGGGAATCTAGTTTCCTCAAGGTCCTATGACCATTTCAACTTACAATCTTATCTTTTTGGTGATTTGTAACACATCAATTCATAATGACACATTTTTATTAGAGCTTAGTTGTATATTTAAGGTTTGGGAAACAAAAGGGTGGTGGAAACAAAAGGCTACAATCCTTTACTTTGTAGGGAGAAATATTCTATACTTTTACATTTTCTTGGGCTTTCTCCATGCATTTCAGATACACACGCATGGAAAGTACATAGATATATTTGAATAAATGATTGATATTGAAATAATGTGATAATTTAATTTTATGTTATTTGATTGTTGACATGTTAGCTTGTGCAACCTTAGACATATTTACTTCCTCGCAATGAATGGCTTAATTGTTAATATCATGATTAGAATCATCAACTCTATGCATGCAGTGGATGTATGTATGGTCCATTTTGGTGTAAAATGGATGTAATGTTTATTCTACATATTAATATAAATTAAAAAAAATTATACAAAAAAATAAGATATAAAATGACTAATATTTATGCACATAATATTTGTTGAGAACATAAGTTCGAAAGCTTGAAATTGAGGTATGAAAAGGATTTACAAAGAATACTTATGAGAGAGAATCACAACAATATCTAATTCTCTCTCTAGATACCTCGGGAAAAAATAGTATTCTTAAAGTGGGATTTGTACCAGGCAAGAAAAGTTTTCTTTTTCCCTTTAGAATTAACCAAACCAAATGCAATATTAGTCTTCTTATAGATACACACATACAAATAAGCTATAAATCAATTAGATACAATAAATTTCTAGGAGACAATAATTGGATGTAGGAATTAAATAGAGAAACAATATTAATGATGAGGGAACTAATCAAACCAAAAATGGACTTCTTTGCGAGCAAATAAAATTGGAAATGATAATAAACTAAGCTAATACTAATGAACTCCAATCTTATTTTTCTCATATCTTGCTTTTCTAGGTATCAATGACATAATAAACATATAGCTCAAGTAAAACTTACATGTTAATTGAATTTTCGAGGATCTTGTTTTCATTGTTAGAAAGAGATCAAATAGAAACATCTCACATTTTAAAACCACTAATGTGAAAATACCAATTATTAAGAAGTACTTTTAAATTTGAGAAGAATGTTAGCTTAACTTATTGGTTAGAAATCATGATACCTCTTCTCAGATGACTCCTTGAAATGTGTAAGCTTTTGCATAACATCATCAAGTTTCAATTGTCCAATATATGTATGTTAAAAATAAGAGTTTTCCTCTTTCTAAGTATTGATTTCAAAGACCTTAGTTGATGACTATTTTGAAGAGCCAACAGTCAATAAGGGGGGATTAACATGAACAATTGCATAATCTAATCATTTTATTTCTTTTGCAAGATGTCATGACAATAATTGACCCATATAAGCTTAAAGAACATGAATAATTTGATAGTTCTATAGTGAAACAAGATATCATAATTCATGCTTAAATAGGTCTATAGATCACAAAAAAATAGCACGCATTGAAGAATAGTGTGGTTGTCTCCAAAGATGATTGACAATAGGTTCAGAACATAGGAATATATTTCCTAATGAGTCCTTTGATGCTTTAAATCAATTTATTTCCCTAAAACAGATTATACATGCCTACAAAAGTAACTCCCCACTAATGAAAATATACAAAATATAGTCATCAAAAACTTGAGTAAAATGATAACCAATAAAGTAGCGAAAACCTTTCAATTTATTATCGGGTGTCTGTTATATTCTTTCAACAACTAGCCTGAGGTGTGAAGTTGGCGGAGTTAGGCGGGGGCAGCCAACCCCCTCAGGAAGTGCCTCGAGAATTTGTTTTGCACCCTATATTAGGTAGAGAGATCTACCTATGGTTTTGTGCATGGATTTCATACATGGTTTTGGGCATGCTCGTTTTCTACCAATGCTATTTTGTAGATTCGGTCAAAGGAACTATGGTTATGCTCTAATCTAAGGTTAGTGAATTGGGGCTTATAAATGCTTCAACATGTATATATATGTATTGTAAAATTGAAATGAATATAATGGAAATCAAATCTTGTATCCCCAATTTTGGGATCCAAGGGAAATCTTTATGTATATTTGTTTTACGTTTCATTCTTTCACCATTGTTTATTGTCTATTTCTAGAATTCGTATGTAGGTAGTTTTTGTACAGCGTTAAAAGCTACATTTGGTATCATATTTGTTTCAGCTTTAGGGGGATGCCTTTGTTGCTGAGGGGTTTTTCTTAGGCCTGTGGTAGACCCTATTCAATGGGAGATCTATGGGATTGATTCTTTCAGTGAAAGAAGAAGGAGAGGAGTGGAAAGATAGAGATCGAGAAATTTAATGGTCAGAGTTTTGAGTTGTTGAAACTCAAGATGGTAGATTTGTTGGTCGACAAGGATCAGTGGATTAGAATAGGTCTAGGTACTAAACCAACAACAATATCGCATGAAGGTTGGGCGAAGTTGGATAAGGAAAAGAGCACAATATAATTGTGTACCTCAGATTCAGTATTCTTGAATGTATGAGGGGCAGCTTTGGTGAAGGCTTCTCGCAAGGCTTCATGGGAAAAGTTAGGGACTTTGTACCAATCTAAGTCTCTGGTGAATAAATTATTCCTATGAAAAAATTTGTATAACTTGAGGATGAAGGATGGAGGCTCAATGACAAAGAATTTCATTGCCTTTAATATTGTGGTAAGCTAGTTGTTATTTGTTGATATTAAAATTTTATATCAAGATAAGCGCACAAGTTTTTTGTGTTCTCTTCCAAATTCATGGGATAGTTTGGTTATTGCAATAGGTAGCAATACAAATACCTTGCATTTTGATGAAATAGTCTCATCCTTATTGTTGGAGGAGATGAGATGGAAAAATATTGAGGGTCAAAATTGTGATGCCTTGTCTATACGAGGATGGTCCTAAAATAGAAATAAAAATAAGTCCTCGAGTGGGAGATCTAAATCTAGAGGGAGATCTAAATCTCTTGGAAAACTTGTAAAGGTGTGCTAGAAATGTGGAAAGGAAAGTAACTTCAAAAAGGATTTTATATCTGAACCTCCTTAGAGAGGATAGGGATTTGATGATGCTCTTTCTAAAGAGGTGAAAACTACCTCAAATGAAGGTGGGGATGTGTACTTGGATTCTTCTTGAAGTACACCTATAGGTCATGACACATGGTTGATTGACTCGAGTACATCCTTTCACTGCACTCCCCACAAGGAGTGGTTCTATGAGTATGAGAAATATGATGGGGGTGATGTCTTCTTAGGGGATGACAAGAAAGTTAGAATCATCACATGTAGAAAATTCAAGTTTAAGGTGGAAGGTGGAACAATTATAACACATCCTAATGTTCTGCATATTCATCCATTGGCCAGAAATATGATTTATGTAAGCAAGATGGATGATGCAAGTGTCAAAATAACGTTCAAGAAAGACACCTACAAGATAGTTTAGGGAGCACTAGTATTGATGTGGGGAGTCTGGATTGGAAATATGTACAAACCTCTTGGTAGCACTTTTATTGATGGGTGCAACAGTTTTGTGGTTTGTTATGAATACATATATAGGAAATAATGTAAAATAATGTAAATGATAATAATCTAAATAATGATTAGCTAATTAGTAGTTAGGTTGAAGAGGATTTTCTAAATGAGACACGACTCTCCATGAAGAGACACTTGACTCTCTCATTGTATCATCATTCTTATTCACACATTTAATATATAATATTTTTATCCCCATGGTTATCTTTATATTCCAAGTCTTCTAGAGTAATTAATCTGTAGAAGGAACTTTGTTCACTTCATTTGGTATCAGAGGAGTTCGATCCTCTCACTACTCTAAGGCTGCACAGAGCCATGCTTGTTGATCCAAGTTCTTGGCCATTGAAATTCATCAACTCCATTGTCGTTGAAGTGCTTTTAAACAAACTTTTTGAGGGTATCCAATTCGCCAATTGGCCATTGGCCATTTAAAAAAAAAATCAAAATATATCAGAAAAAGTGAAAAAAAGAAACAAAAACACACACACACACACACACACATATATTAAAAGGCAGTGACTCACACCAATCACCATCGACTATCCTCACCATGACACCTGGCAAGCCCACTATCACACCAGACTTCCTTAATTGTCACCACCATCATGTCCATGTTCTATAATAGTCAGACCTCGCCATTCAAAAAGACCCCACCAGCGCTACGGGTTTCTCATCCAAATTCATGGCACGAGAAAGCCACATTGTGCCTTTCGCTCACCCGCTACCATAGGAAAACCTGTTCCTTCCACCATTGCGTCTAAAGCCTTATGAAACTCCACCCAATCACAATTTCACTTCACCACAAACTCGTGCTACATCCCCCTCACAATGCCTGGTCCACATTTTCTGTCATACCTCCTTCACCCCATGTTTGGACTCTTCTGCTATATTCCCACTGTAACTTCCCCATATTCCCATTCATAATTGGGGTGTCCACCTCAGCAATCATCTGAACCATCTAACGCTTCTATTCCTTAGTACATTC
Source organism: Pinus taeda (assembly GCA_000404065.3). Lineage (NCBI taxonomy): Eukaryota > Viridiplantae > Streptophyta > Pinopsida > Pinales > Pinaceae > Pinus > Pinus taeda. The sequence goes on from APFE031177624.1 coordinate 9,865, forward strand.
TCCACAAGTCACCATTCTTATTGTTGGAAATAATACAGAGAGGGGGATGAATCAGTATTATCACATCTATAATTTATTTCCCAAACAAAGTTATATATGCTACTTCACTAAAGTGAACTAGCATGTACACACGATTGTACTTAAAGAAACTAGTGTATATGCAAAGAACTTTTCATTTAGACAATTTATCATGTATTGAGCTTAAACCATATATCAGAGATTGATTAGACAGTGCAGTAAAAGATAAATAAAGCATCACACATAAGCAACACACATGAACACCAAGATATAAGGTGGAAACCCAATGTGGGTAAAAACCACCTACTGATGTCGTATTTGTCTTCTTTTTAATGATAACAAAATCTATTTACAATCTTGTACTGGTGTAGACTCGTACTAGTATGTAGGCACCCACCTACAGAAGGATACAACCTTCTCTCATTTTCCAGCTTGTACTGGAAGGGAGCTACAGCCCTCTAGCTCTTGTACTAGCCAATTTTTTACTAGTACATAGGTGCCAACCTACAGAAAACTCCATTCTTCCTCCAGGGACCACATGTCATGAATTTTCAAACCAGATACTCCTCAAACAAAACTTCACAATTTGAAGGCCATGTTTCATCCAATTTTCATACTGGACCCATCAAAAACATTGAAACTTAGAACATCATAACTACAATACAACCATCAAATACATCTGCATCAACCAATCATTGAAACCCAATCATCACTTTTTGAGTCAACCACAACTGAATCAATCAAATAATTGACAACCCATCATCACTGAAGCAAATTACAATCAATCAATCTAATCATTCAGAACACTGTCACCAGAATACAGTCACCAAAACACAAAGCAGAACCCAGAACTTTATAACAACAAAAATAAACAACTGAAACTTTAAACATCATACTTCGTATGGTATATGCTACTTTCATGTGTCGAACCAGCGTGTATACGCACTTTTACCAAAGGGAACTAGTGTGCAGATCTACAAATTCAAATTTATGATGTATATGTTACTTTGATATGCTGAACGAGCATGTATATGCTTTTTTACTAAAGCGAACCTGCGTAAAGATCTGTAAATGATAACTTAAAACATCACAACTATTCCAGACATCAATCATACTTAGATCATCACATTTATAGAATAAAATATGTGTCATTATTCAAATCTAAAGGTCAAACCACATAATGATAACACTCTCAAGTCTTTATGATCTCGGTCCATCACCTTCATTAGCCTTATAGGTGCATCCTTAGATCACATCAAGCAAACCATCAAAAGCTCATTAAATTGCATATATGATTCAACACTTCATAAGATATTCAAATCCTTGCAAACCCATGGCCCAGTAATCTTCTCCTCCTTATATAGTTTTAGGCCTTTCTCAATACCATGGACCAAAACTACTTAGGATCAATACCTTGGACCAAATACCTCAAACCAATCAAATACCTCAGACCATGAAATACCTTTGAGAAAAAACTTTTTGTTTCCCAATATATACGTGCTTTACCTTCCGTGAAAGTGTGTTTGTACGTATACGCTCCTTTTGTTCAGTAAACCTGCGTGTATAAACAACTTGGACAAGGTGAAGCTGCAGATACCTCTCGTTCTTAATTCTTTGGAGTGTGATTTGTAATTATTTGTTGTTAACCTATTGTATTGTGATCTTTCATCTGAGTGAGTTCCCATCAAAGACAACACCTGTATCATAATGCCAACAATCTCCCCATTTAGACTTGATGGCAATAATAACATCAAGTCACTATCCCCTTTTTACATCAAGGGCAATGGGTGGACCAAGTTATTTTCTCCCTTTTACATACATTATGTTGTTCATGATCCCCCTCAATACATGCTCAATTCTTTAATTGAGCTCCCCTTTTGCACATGTTGAGATGCACTAAAACCATACAGGCTTCCCTTGAGCACAAGTAGAGTCTACAAAAAAAATATTTTCTAAAAGAATGACATGACTCTATAACTTACCTATGTGAGGATGACCTTACTATCACCAATGACTCATGCATATATCCATCTCCCAACCAAGTGGGGATATACCAATTGTTTATACATGAAAGAAACAATAAATATTACATCATCCATTGCATGTAAAGTGGGGATACAAATTACATCATTTGTCCAAGAGGACTCATTCAAATGTATGAGAAGACATATCACACCCTAAAATTTTACATGAATTAGGCAACAAATGGAACCCATATCTGGACTCTGCAACCATAATGCCAACAACAATGAATGTACATGAAGGCTAAAGCTCCCCCTAAACCTATGCTACCTATGCATTGTTAACAGGTCAATGATCAAGGCATCTTTGTCAGTGAGATAAAAATTAATGAGCAAAGCATATCAATAGACATTAATCATCAATATTAGTCACAACACCCATATCAGAGTCTGCCCCACTTTTTTCTTATATGAAAAACATATACACTTCTTGACCCATAGAAACTTGCGTGTGTACACGACTATACTCCACGAAACATGGGTATAATAACCTTTCTCCGAAAAATTGGATTTAACAGTAGGATGATGCAACAACTACTCCTAGTTTTTGTCTGAGATATTCAAATGTCTCTCTAGGCAGTGGTTTAGTGAATATAACATCAACCTGTTCTTTGGAGGGAACATACTCCAATTTGACCTTTTGTTCAAGCACATGTGCACGTAGAAAATGGTAGTTGATGGGTTTTTGCTTGGTCTTGGAGTGCATGACTAGATTCTTTGAAATATTGATGGCACTTGTATTATCACATAGAATGGAGATAGGTGGAGTACATGTGATCTGAATGTCTTGCAAGGTTTGCATCATCCAAAGTATTCATGTGTAGCAAGATGTAGTGGCCACATATTCTTCTTCAGCTGTAGCTAAAGCAATTGAACTTTGTTTCTTGCTGAACCAAGACACTAACCTAGAACCCATATAGAATGCACCACCACTAGTGCTTTTTCTATCATCAAAAGTTCTTGTCCAATCTACATCTGTATATGCATGAAGTGTAAGATTTGTATCTCTAGGATACCATAAGCCAAAGTTCTGAGTCACTTGAAGATATTTGAAAATTATTTTGACCGCCTGAAGGTGTGGCTCCTTTATATTTTCTTAGAATATTCCAACTATTCCTACTGCATGCATGATGTCAGGTCAGGTACGTGTTAGATAAAGTAGACTGCCAATCATGGATTTGTAAGTTGGTTGATGTACTGCTGTTGATTCATCATTTGAGTTCAGACTGCATCCTAATAACATTAGGGTACATATAGGCTTAGAATCTTCCATGCCATACCTTTTCAAGATCTGTTTGAGATATTTGGTTTGTGAAAGAAAAATACCATCTTTATTTTGTTGAACTTGTAAACCAAGAAAATAGGTAAGCTCACCAAGAAAGGTCATTTCAAATGCTTGCTGCATTACTGAAGAAAAAGTTTGACTCATGGATTCTTCATTGCTACCAAAAATGATATCATCAACATAAACAACAATAATTAACAATTTATCAGTTTCAATCTTTGTATGTAGGTTATTGTCTGCTGAACCTTTTGTAAAACCTTTTTTGTGTAGATATTTGTCAAGGCAGTAATATGATGCCCTTGGAGCCTGTTTCAGACCATAGAGAGCCTCTTTGAGTCTGCATAAAATTTTTGCATCATTTCCAAGAATGAATCCTTCTAGTTGTTCAATATAAACTTCTTCTTCTAAATCTCAATTAAGGAAGGAATACTTTACATCCATTTGGTATACTTTGAATTTCTGAAAGCTAGAAAGAGAAAGAAACATCCTTATGGCTTCAACTCTAGAAACAGGTGCAAAATTTTCTTCAAAATCTATACCTTCTTGTTGAGAATACCCTTTACAAACAATTCTAGCCTTGTTTCTAATGACTTATCCATTTTCATTCAGCTTGTTCTTGAATATCCATTTAGTTCCAATAATATTTTTATCATGAGGTCTAGGAACTAATTCCCAAGTATTATTCTTTTCAATTTTCTCAAGTTCTTCATTCATG
>APFE031177624.1:14426-28050 GCA_000404065.3 Pinus taeda
CCCAAGTATTATTCTTTTCAATTTTCTCAAGTTCTTCATTCATGGCCTTGACCCAACATTCATCTTTGCATGCTTCATTTACATTTTGAGGTTTGGTGGAGGATATTAATGCTAGATAGCTTGAGGTTTCTATAATAGTTCTTGTTGTCTGCATACCTCCCTCTTTTTCCCCTAAAATTTGAGTTTCTGGATGATTGTTCTGAGCATACCTGGACGGAGTCTTTTCTTCTACCGTTATCTCTTCTTCTGGTGCTTCATTGGTTTCTTATTCAATATTTTTGTGATTTGATGTGGGAAAATAAACCCCATCTTCTTCATTATTATAATCTTCTGCCTGTATTTGTTTTTAATTTTTGCATGCTTCATCAACTACAACATCAATACTTTCAACAATTTTCCCAAGTCTTTTCTTATAACATCTATATCCTTTACTTTAGGAAGAGTAACCAAGAAGACTACCTTCATCTGCTCTGGGCTCAAACTTACCAACTTTTTCATCAGTCCTTTTGATATAACATTTTCTTCCAAAAAATTTGAAGTATATTACAGGTCTTACCATACCAAAGTTCATGTGTAGTTTGTGTGCAATTTACCCAAACATTTTCTTGGTTGAGAATAGTTACGGTGGCGAACACAACTTCATCCCAAAGGATTGTAGGAGTTCCACATTCATCTAGCATAGCTCGAGCCATTTGTTGAATAGTTCTCTTCATTCTTTTTACCACTCCATTTTTCCGAGGAGTCCTTGCGGTGGAGAATTGCATTTTTAATGCATCTGAGATAAATTCCCCTCCTCAATCAGATTTGAGGTATTTGATTTTTCGATCTAATTCATTTTCAACCAAAGCTTTGAAGGCTTGGAACTTTTCAAATTCTTCATCTTTATGCTTTATAAGACCTATCGAACACATTCTGGAAAAATCATCAATGAACAAAATAAAGTATTCTTCTCCATGAGGTGACCTTTTCCTTGATGCTCCACATAAATCAGTATGGACAAGCTCAAGAGGCTTACTAGCCGACCCTTCTTTTACAACGAAGTGAGCTTTGGTTTGCTTACTGATTTGACATTATTTGCATATTGTATTTTCAGGGATGATGATATCTAGAAGATCACAAACAACCTTGAATTTGCATTCTTTTCTTATTTCAGAAAAGCTTAGATGTCCCAATCTTCTATGCCATAGCCAGTTTTCATCATTTTTACTTAGATATCACTATTGTTGTCCTACGTTTAGTATGTATAAATTTTTTAGTGTCCTTGTAGCTTTGATCACAATCTCTCCTATATAAAGTTCATGAACAACACATTCATTTGATCAAAACACCACTTCATTTCCTTGATCACACATTTGATTGACATTCAATAGGCTATGCTTTAAACTGTCTACATACATAACATTTCCAGCTTTAACCTTTTCTTTCAATAAAACAGAACCTTTGCCTTTTATCACAGCAAGAGAATCATTTCCAACTAAGACACTCTATTATTTTTCTAAGGAATTATATGAGTGAAGTTTTTCTTTGTCACCTGTCATGTGTTTGGAGCATCCACTGTCAATGTACCACTGATTTTCTTGTCCTTTTGTATACAAGGCTATACCACATCTCTCTGTTTGAGATTCTTTCCTTCTCCATAGCATGGGATTTAATGACATTTGCTTCTTTTGAGATGTTGACTGTATTTTTCTCCTGCATTCAGATTCTTCATGACCAAAGTTATTAAAAATTGAGAATTCTATTACATTTTCAAGAGGAGAAAATTTATTATAGGAACTTCCCTTAATCCCTGTTACATTCATGTGATTTCGTGCTTCTCTAGTCGTGATGGTTTTGTAAGTAATGCATTGAGAAACTTTGTGCCGAAAATTATGACATGAAAAGCATTACCCATTAAAGAAGGTCCTGTGACTATCGAATCTATTGACCTGGTGATTATAGTTTCTATTGATATTCATCTTTGGAGCAAATTGAGTATGATTTTCTTGCAGTTGATTGTGGCTTCTATTCATCCTTGGAGTAAAGTGAGTATGACTTACCTAATGATCACCTTTATGCCTTTCCTGATGATTTTCATACAATTCATTTGTCTTTGCTGCATCAAGATAGCTTTTAGTGGAGGTTGACGGCTTCTATCATTGAGATGCTTCTTTAGTGTATCCAAGAGCTATCTTTATCAGAGGAGAACATTGCACTTTGATAATTTCATTTAAAGTTTTTGATCCTTTAGCAAATCTAATATTGAGAGATTTCATTTTCTTAAAATCCTTTCTTAGACCCACAATTTCACATTCTAGTTTTTCATTGTGTTTTTCTTTTTCAGCAAGTTGGTATGTCAAGATATCTATAATAATATTCTTTTCTTCTAAATAGATTTTGAGTTTAGAGATTTCTTCATGAACGTCATCCTCTTGTAAAGCATCCCAAAAAAAATCATCTTCATAAGCCATTAGAAGTCTATAATCATTACTATTTTAATCTTCATCACTATTTGATAAACCACTGCTATCTTCATGAGTATAGTAACTCCTTTTATTTACAACTTGTTTTCTATTCCATTTTGCATATTCCTTCCCTTTTTCATATTTATCTTTATGAGGACATTTGGTAGCATAATGATTGACTCTGCCACAGGAAAAGCATTTGAAGGTTAGCTTACCTCTAAATCTTCCAGAACCCCATTGAAGCTTCTTGACAAAGTTTACCTCATCTTCTTCTTTTCAAATATGTCTTGATTCATTGTGTTCTTCCTTTCCTTTTACTGAAGCTTTAAATGCATCTTCTCTCATATCTGATGGTCCTCCTTTACTCATCTCAAAGGCAGTTAAGATTACGTGAAGTTGTGTTATAGTGATAGTCTGCAGATCCTATTTTTCTTTTATGGCAGACACTTTTGATTCAAATTTAGCAAACAAGGATCTCAAAACTTTCTCAACTATGGTAACTTCCTTTATTTCTTCACCCATATTCTTCATACAACTAACAACCTCATCTATACGTAAGAAGTAACTAGCTATACTTTCATCACTGTGCATCTTAAGAGTTTCATATTGAATTTTGAGAGTTTAAAGCTTAGTACGTTTTACTTGAGAGTCCCATTCATAGCTTTTAGAATGATTTTGTCCCATATTTCTTTGGTTGATTTGAGCTGCATGACTTTGACAAATTCTGATTGTGACAGACTTGACAATAAAGTATTGACTACTCTGGCATTGGTTTCATATTGCTTTTTACCTGCTGTATCTGTAGGAATTGTTGTTGGAAATGTATATCCTCCTTCCACAATTCCAAGTGACTATAGATAGGTTTTGGTTCTTATTTTCCAATAAACAAAATTCCTCCCATCAAAGATTGGTGGTCTCATGGATCCCACTCTTTCTTTATTACTCATGATGATGGATCTCCCTTCAAGCGATCAAGATTCTTTTGAATGACCTGCTCTAATACTAATTGCTGGAAATAATGCTAAGAGGGGGCTGAATCAGTATTATCAGATCTATAATTTTATTTCCAAAACATATTTATATACGCCACTTCAGTTAAGTGAACTAGCATGTACACATGACTATACTTGAAGCAACGAGTATATATGTAGAGAACTTTTGATTTAGAAAAATTATCATGTATTGAGCTTAAACCATTATATCAGAGATTTATTAGATAATGGAGTAAAAGCAAAATAAAACAGCACACATAAGCAACACACATGAACACCAAGATATAAGGTGGAAACCCAATGTGGGTAAAAAACATCTGCTGATGTCATCTCTATCTCCTTTTTAATAATAAGAAAATTTGTTTACAATCTTGTACTGGTGCAGACTCATACTAGTATGTAGGAACCCACCTGCAGAAGGATACAACCTTCTCTTGTTCTTCAGCTACTACTGGAAGGGAGCTACAACCCTCTAGCTCTTGTACTAGCCAATATGTTTACTAGTACGTCGGTACCAGCCTACATAAAACTCCACTCTTCCACCAGGGACCACGTTTCATGAATTTTTAGATTGGATACTCCTGGAACACAACTTCACAATCAGAAGGCCACGTTTCATCCAATTTTCATACTGGACCCATCAACAACATTGAAACTTAGAAAATCATAACTGCAATACAACCATCAAATACATTTGCATCAAGAAATCACTGAAACCCAATCATCACTTTTTGAATCAACCACAACTGAATCAATCAATCACTTGACAACCCATCATCACTGAAGAAAATCACAGTCAATCAATTTCATCATTTAGAACACTGTCACCAGAATACAGTCACCAGAACACAAAGAAGAACCCATAACTTTGCAACAGCAAACAGAAACAACTAAAACTTTAAACATCATACTTCATAAGGTGTATGGTATTTTCATGTGTTGAACCAATGTGTATATGCACTTTTACCAAAGGGAACCAATGTACAGATCTGCAAATTCAAATTTATGATGTATATGTTACTTTGGTATGCTGAACCAACATGTATACATACTTTTACTAAGGCAAGCCTGCGTAAAAATATGTAAATCATAACTTAAAAAATCACAACTATTCCAGACTTCAATCATACCCAGACCATCATATATATATAATAAAACATGCGTCAGTATTTAGATCTAAACTGTTCAAGATTAAACCACATAATGATAATACTCTTAAGCCTTTATGATCCTGGTCCACCAACCTTCATCATCCTTATAGGTGCATCCTTAGATCATATCAAGAAAACCATTAGAAGCTCATTAAATTTCATATATGATTCAACACTTCATAAGAAATTCAAATCCTTGCACACCCATGGCATAATGATCTTCTCCTCCTTATATAGTTTTAGGCCTTTCTCAATACCATGGACCAAAAATAATTAGGACCAATACCTTGGACCAAATACCTTAGACCAATCAAATACCTTGGACCAAGAAATACCTTGGACCAAGAAATACCTTGGACCAAATAATTTTGGTTTTACAAGATATACACACTTTTCCTTCTATGAAAGTGCATGTGTATGTATACACTCCTTTTGTTCAGTAAACTTGCATGTATATGCAACTTGGACAAGGTGAACCTGTGTATACCTCTCTTTCTTCATTGTTTGGAGTCTGATATGTAATTCTTTGTTGTTAACCTACTGTACTGTGATCTTTCATCTGAATGAGTTTCCATCAAGGATAACACCTATATCATAATGGCAACACTTATTACATTCTCCACCAAGCACAACAATGAAGGACGAAATGTTCGATCAATTTTAGATTCGAAGGTTGTCATCCAAATTTCCAAGGAAAATATCTCACATCGATTGGAGAATTGATGTGAATATTTCATTAATACTATAGCCAAATTTTATGTGGGTAAGCCAAAAATTTATTTCCATGTTCATGAGTTGAATTCTAAGTGGAACTATTGAAGTATTAAAAGTATTAATTTTTAAAGTTCAACTTAAAAGAACTATAAACTAATTCCAAGCTCACTAGAGAAAAAAGTTATAAGGAGTAAATAAAGAAAAAAAAGGTAATTAATTGGACATAGGTAAAAAAAGAGGGAATATTAAAGGCATAGATATTTAAGTTATAGTGATAAAAAAAAAGAAAGAAAAAATAGTATAAAATAAATTCCCTATTTAAAGAGAAAGTATATGATATAAGTTTTATATAGTTACATATAAAAGAAAAGGGAAGCATAAATAAAAAGGAATATTCTAATATAATGGTTCTCCTTAACAGGATTTAATTTATTAAAAAAAAATTAGGAGGAAATTAGTAGAATCAAGGTTATTTAAAAAAATGTTGGACACCTAATCCTCTATGGGTTGGTGTGGAATGTGAACAGCCATCGACGTCCAAGAGATCTTGGAAAATGGAATCTAATGGTCACTCCAATGTACTATAAATGTATATCATGTCAATAATATATGCAATCTAATGTCTATCATTTATGACTGTTTACATTCCATGTGAGTTTAACATGGTATGAGAGTGTAGTTTGGCCTCAGCATTTTTAGAACTTTTCAGCATTGCATTCTTTTCAGAATTTGTGTACCATGTCTCTATTTGTTCAGTTAGCTATATAAATAACGTTACCATGCTCCACCTTGACGCTCCTCTGGTTTGAAACCTGACCCATCTACCTTCTCGCCAGCCTGTGCATTAGATCCCTTATCTACACATCATTCACAATATTTTTTAGAATGCTAACACAGTGAGAAAATAGAGTGCAACTGGTAACTTTGATTCCAATATGTGTAATTCATCTAACAGAGGAATTTATCATCTTATTCTTGGTTGGAGTACTTCCTAAGAGCTGAGAGAAGATATTATGTTCTACCATTTATTGCTTGGTTTTCTATCTCATTATGGAATAATTTTACGGTAATTCCAACTTCGTGCCTCTTGTGTATATTCTTTGAGAGTTTATTTGAATTCTGAGCGTGCATTTCTATGTGTTTATCATCGTGTTATATACATATAAGGCTTCCCACACACTTTCTTCCTTCGATAAATTATTCGAGCACTTTGTATCTTCTGTTTGTGTAATGCCATTGCCTCTTGTCACCAAACTGTTCTTGTTGAAGACTTGATCCTGAATTAAATAGAACATTGACTTGTGGAATGTATTATCTATGTAGTGAATGGTGATAATTATGTGGCCAAACAGACTGTTGGGTGCTTCCATAGAAGCTCGGAGTTGGTGGAGGAATTTTGTGCTGAATTTTGTTGTCCATAAATTTTATTTTATGTTGGCACATGCCAACTCTAAGAGTGTTCCTATTTGATGTCGATGTGGATGAGCTATGGGTGGAATAAAAAAGAGCACAAACGCTTCGTGCAAAGAGTGCTACCACTAAAGGTAGGGATTTGGGTCCAACTATTCTTGGGAATAATTATATGTTGAATTATATGTTGAACCAACCTGTGACATATTTGAACCAATAACGATGTAGAATTTTCTTCCCACTACACAATGGAAGGTAACAGATAGTTTGTTAGTTCCTTGAGGGGATTGAACATAGTGGAGGGAAGTTGAAATGTCTTTCCTCGATGAAGAATACACAACTACAAATCTGTTATGCATAGAGAATGCTGATAATGATAGAGTGGGAAAACATTTAGGATTGAGCCATTACATTCATACACAACAGGTAAATTTTCTTTTTCCAAACATTTAAAATCCATTTGACTAAATTTCACAACAAAGATACTGCAAATTTAAGTGTTGTTAATATGAACGAATCTGATAAGAGGTAGAAGAAAGGAACATGGAGCGTAGAGTTTACAGACTCCTGAGAGTGTCGAGGTCTAAATGTAGAGCCCAAGAAGATATGATTAACTATTCACTGTGGTAGCTAAGAATATGTTCTCTTTTCTCTTCCATATCGTGGAGCACAAAATTTGCTTTTAGATCATATGCTACCCTCTTCACATACCCATTCAAAATCTCCAACTCTACATAAAATTTATATGTTCTGGTAACAATCTTTCTCTGACAAAGAAACGATAAACCTTGTTGTTGACCTCAATCTAGCTTCATCCTATAACCTTTCTCACTTCCTTGTTTTCCATCATTTTTCTCACTTTTTTCATGTCCTCCCATCTATAGGTGGCTGCATAAATGTTTGATTGAAGCACATAATGTGAAAAATTCATAAGGTACAATTCTATAAGGTTTTTTGTTGCATATTCTCCTAACTTCATATTTGTGTAGACTCTACAAGCAACAAGAAAAGATACCCATATACCAACATTAGGCTTAGTTGGAAATTTATCACCAAAGCTTTCTGCCTCATCAAGTTGCCCAACACGGCTAAGAAGGTCAACCATGTAGCAATAATTCTCTAATGCAAGGGAAATTCCATAATTTCGATTCATGTGATGAAAGTATTGTGAGCCATCATCAACTAGACTCACATGGCAGCATACAAATAGAAATCAAGTGAAAGTAACATTGTTTTTATTCATTTTAGCTAGAAGGTTGCTTTTTCTCATCTTGAATTGTTTGGAAAATGGCTTAAATTAATGATAGAGTAGAATTATAGAATTATACCATAGAATTATTGAATTATTGAATACTATATTCATAGTTGTATCCAGAGAAAAATATGCCCCTGAACACGCCTTCAGTTGGTGATGCCTCTTCAAAGAATTGGGGACACTTCGTCTAGCAGAAGATTTCAACTTCTTGCCATTTTTGGAAGAGTTCCAGGAATTGCATTAAGCATTCCAGAGTTACTGGTCATCATTAAACCAGCACAGGTTGAGACCTCCCTTATCAGGTTGAGGTTCTCCCTTTTTATGTGGGGTGAGACCTCCCTTCCAATGTTGAAGGTTTTCCTCTTCAAAACATGAGGAGTAGTTCCTCTAGCATAAGACCTCATCTTCTTTCCATACTTGAAGAGTTCTAGGAATTTCACTAAGCGTTCCATTGTTGATGGTCATCCTTAAACTACCCCCTTATTCCAACATTTGAGGGAGCACAATCAACCTAGTGCTACCATGAATTTTTGCACATTTTGTATTACAACTCTCTTCTTAGACTCATATATACTCCTTCGGATTAAGGGGGGGGAATGTTGGACACCTGATCCTCTATGGGTTGGTGTGGAATGTGAACAACCATCAGAGTCTAAGAGACCTTGGAATATGGAATCCAATGGTCACTCCAATCTACTATAAATGTATATCATGTCAATAATGTATGCAGCCTAATGTATATCATTTATGATTGTTTACATTCTATGTGAGTTTAACGAAAAAGAGGAGATTATTTGAAAAATATATATAGAAAAAATGGATATATTTAAAAAAAAAATTATTTAAAAGTATTTAATATTGAAGAAGTAAAATGGAGCCTAATACAAAAATCAAGGCCAAAATATTCCCAGAAACCTTACTATAGATGGTAAACTGCTATTTAATATTAAAGGAACTCTCACAGAAATAATGTTATTATTTCTACTTCTCCAATAGAAGATACAAATTATATAACACCTAAAATCACAAACCAATTAGTGATCCTGGAGTCAAATATAACTGAAAAATTAGACTTTTTTGGCAATAAAAAATATGATAGCCAATTTACAGTTAAACTTTGAAGATTATACATTTGTATTGCAATTCTCAGTTCAGACCCTATCGAACAATAAAGGTGACATTATTTTGTGATCACCCTGGATGGAAACAGTAGGATTTGTCATCTTCAATAAGAAGAAAAAGTTTCCAACATTTTCTTACAAGAAGAAGAAAATAACACTCCAAGATGTTACACTGAAACCAAATTTAGTAATTCCAGAAGATATAATAGATATTTGAAAAGTAGTTTCTCAAGAAGGTTAAAAAGTATTACAAAATATGCAAAACGAAATTGACAACTATTGATATAAATGAAGAAGTCTTGCGACATAGGGATCACAGTGAAAAATTACGAACACAAATTAAGAAGCCTAAATAGGACAAAAGATCATTAATATAAAAGTTAGAGAAACTTAATCAAGAAGTATCGAAGTCTCTAGATATAACAGTCCAGCTTGACGATAAGGGAATTAATATTGATCCAATGAATGTCACAATGCAGGAAGAAGATAAGAAATTTGAAGAAAAGATGTGCTTGGATGTTGCAGTTCAGATGATAAACACCGCAGGTGAATATTTGGTAACAACTCAACAATGTCCTCATAAGAAGAAAATAAAAAAAATTCCTCACACCTAACAATGGAAATTCAAACCAAAAAAGTTCCCTATCAGCATCTAAATCATGAGAGTAGACAACTCAACCATGCTACACATCGGGACCATTCAGGATAGAAACAACAAACTGATGTTCCAGAGAAGAGTGATGTAACCTCAATCCAGTTCTATGATGGCAAGTCATTACAAAATTTTAGTGATCAGAATATTTGATAGAATATTAATCTAGGATGGTCTGATCCCTTCTCAATGCGACAATCTTGTTCGTCACTTAGAATATCATATCAACCTATTTCGACAAAGATGATTGTTCTGAGACAAAAAGACATTCGAAACCAGAAAAGAGATCAAGCCTTTTTCATCGACAAGATTAGAGGAAAAATATTTTTGAGGAAGGCAATGTTATGAATAAATATATAGGAACTAATGTATATGATAATAATCATAAATAACGATTAGTTAATTAGTAGTTAGGTTGAAGAGGCATGTCTAAATGAGACACTAATCTCCATGAAGAGAGAGCTGCTTGGTATATGATATTTTTATTCTCATTGCTATATTTATATTCCAAGTCTTCAAGAGTAATTAATCTATAGAAGGAACTATGTTCGCTTCTTGGTTCTTGAAAGTGGAGAAGAAAATCTAGTGGTATCTAGAGAAAAGACCATGCTATGGCATCAAAAGCTTGGACATATTACAAAGAAGGGCCTCTAAATATTTCATCATAATGGTATGATAGAAGGTATGTTTAATTTCTCTCTAGATTTTGATTTGTGTGAACATTGTGTATATGGGAAGGAAAATCGGGTGAACTTCCCCTCCGTTGGTAACATGGTGAAAGGGATATTAGAGCTTGTCCACAATGATGTGTTTGGACCTGTGTCGGTTCCCTCACTGGGTAAGTCTATGTAAAATGTATCATTTATAGATGACTTCTCAAGAAATACATGGATATATTTCCTCAATAATAAAACTGAATTCTTTGATAGGTTTAAAGAATTTGAGGCTCTAGTGGAAAACGAGACAAAGAAGAATATAAATGTGTTGAGGACAAAAAATGGTGGAGAGTTTTACAAGAAGGAATTCAAAGAGTTATGTAAGAATTTTGGTATAGCATAATATAAGAATACTCCATACACACCTCAATAAAATGGAGTTGCAAAAAGAATGAACAAGATGTTGATGAAAAAGCTAGTTGGGCCATGTTAGGACATTAATTCTAGGCAGAGGTGGTGGAGACTGCATGTTACCTAGTTAATAGATCACATTCATTAGAATTGAAGGATAAGTCTCCACATGAGGTATGGACTAGTAAGAAATCCTCTCTTTCATATCTAAGGGTATTTCATTATGATGCATATGTACATGTTCCAATGGAGAAAAGAACCAAGTTGGATAGTAAATTTGAAAGGTGTATATTTATTGTGTATAAGGATGGTTTACAATCTATAATATTTTGAACCAAAGAACAAGGAAGGTTGTGTACAATTGAGATGTGGTGTTTAGAGAGCTGAAATATGTTATTAAACATGAATTCCTACAAAAGGAACCTAATAAGATAGAATTTGAGCTAACAGAGGATGAATCATAGTCTACAACATAAGAGGAATTAGAAGATGAAGAGCCACAAACTCTAGTCGTGAGACAATTAGTTTGAGAAAGAAGGCATCCATAAACGTATAGTCCATCTTCTTTTTGTTGAACTTTTGATTTAGCTATTGTTCATGATGATACTAGAAGTGTCAAGGAGGTAGTAGATTTAGAGGATGGAAAATTATGGAAAGATTCCATGTTTGATGAAATGGAATCTTTGTACAAAAATGAGGCTTGGGATCTGGCAGAGTTGTTGGATGAAAGGAAAATCATTGGAAGAAAATGGGTGTTTAAGAAGAATATGAATGCAGAAGGAAATGTGGAGAAATAAAAATCTTTACAAAGACAGCTATTCCCAAGTGTCAAGAATTGATTTTGGTAATATTTTGTCTCATATTTCCAAGGTAGCTTCTATTAGATTACTTTTATATGTTATTGTTGCTTGTGATTTTGAGATAGAACATATGGATGTGAAGAGAAAATTTCTTCACGGGGATCTAAAAGAAGAGATCTACATGAGGTAAGCTGAAGGCTTTGTGGCGAAGTGTAAGAAAGTATTGGTATGCAGGTTAAAAAAGTCTTTGTATGGGTTAAAATAGTCACCAAGGATGTGGTATCAGAAATTTGATACATTTATACATGGACTTTACTTCACCACAAAAAAATAACATCACTGTGTGTATTTTAAATAAATCAGTAATCGTGTCATTTATTTGGTTTTGTATGTTTATGATATGTTTATTATTGGAAATAACAAAGAAATTATCCTAGATTTGAGGACCCAATTATCCTCCAAATTTTACATGAAATATCTTGGTGCTGCAAACTATATTTTCGGCATGGAAATTAAATGAGATTGGGCAAAGAGGAAGCTTTGGATAAACCAAAGGAAGTATTTCGAGATGATACTCTAGAGGTTTAATATGTAGGATAGTAAACTGATGAAGGTTCCTATTCCTGTAGGTGTAAATTTAACTGTTGATTAGTGTCGCAAGTCACAAGAAGAGGAAGAGGACGTTTCTCATGTTCCATATGCAAGCGCAGTTGGTAGCCTGATGTATGCAATGTTGTATACTGGACGAAACATTGCACATGCAGTAGGATGATTGAGTTGGTTTATGTCAAAAATAGGGAAGAAGCATTGGACAACAATGAAGGAGGTTTTCAAGTATTTGTGTGGCACTTGTGATTATGGTCTATGCTTCATCAACTCTAGTTAAAAACTCATGTAAAAATATATAATATCATGGTTTATGGGACATGTATTCCAAGTTGAATGGTTGGTAATACATCCTAGTAATTGTTCATTTCAATTATTAATGATAAAGGAAATTAGCAAAGGCTTTGAAAAGGAAAAATGGAATTTTTGGAACATTTATTTATGAAAATAATGGAAATTTCAAGAAGAGGGAGGTAAAAGTTCATAGGTTTCCTATGAGGAGGAAAATGAAGGAAAATAATCGAAAGGGAAGAAAATAGACACCTCATTAATAAGAAGGCTTCTGAGGATCCATTGGTAACCTTTTGTTAGTTCAGTTTTGGAGCTATTATGAAACCAGCTTCAAGAAAGATAGAAAAGATAGATCCATGCCCTAGAATTTAGCCTCTTCAAGGGGGAAACATCCTTTACATTACATAAATGAACAATTCTTGGATGATTCAAATGAAAAAACCTCCTTTCTATATATAGTAGTCTAAGGAGTCACAATATAACCCACCCGACCTAACAATAATAATATAAAGCCACAAAAATAATAATAGAGGGATTCTATGGGGCATAATAATAACAATATGGGGACAATAAGAGCACAACAATATCAATAAGGGGTATAACTACAATAGTAATGGGGTAATCACTAGTATTATAGGGACCCAACATGCCCCTCTACTTCAACAAATTGTTGTCCTCAACGCTTGAGTAGTTCTGGATACTTCTATATAAAATTATCATCCTCCCATGTGGAATCTTCAACAAATAAGTTCTTCCGCTTGATGAGATACTCCGAAATTGATCTATTTCGCAAGTGTTGAGTTCTTGTTTCTGTGACTGCTTATAGTTCCAATATAATTTTTCCTCCCTCGTCAAGTTCTAGCAATATTGTTTGAACTGGGAGCTTATCGCCTATAACCTTCTTTAAACATGAAACATGGAAAACTAGGTGCAATCGAGAAGCTGTAGGAAGCTCCAATTTGTATGCCATAGTACCAATTCTTTTGCAACACCTTGTACGGACCATAATACTTTGGTGATAATTTATTATCCTTCTTAGCTTTGTTGAGGGACATTTGCTTATATGGTTGTAGCGTTAAGAATACCCAATCACCTACATCAAAACTTCTTTCACTGCGATG
>APFE031177624.1:30112-68959 GCA_000404065.3 Pinus taeda
AAAAAAGTGTTTCTTTTTGTATCCTCGTAATGTGCTATCAATTCTTCTGTAAAAATTGCCCAAGTGATAAATTGTTTATGAGACAAAAGCCATTGATACCATACAAACTGATTTGGTTCCAAATATAAAGTTGCAATACGTACCTTTTGTGTGTTTTGCACATTATTGAGATCGAAAATTGCTCCATCTGTAATATCCATGTTGCGGGATCCTTGCCATCAAAATTCCTCATATTGATTTTTGGAATATGGTGGGTCTTCAATCCCACATTAGAGTCTATGATATCATGATTAATATTTCTTTTGTTCACATCATGAGTTTCCTTTGCTACCTTTTCACCATTAGTAAGTATTTCTTATAGAAAATTTGTCAAATCTGTCTTCAAATCTGCCATGCCCATTTTCAAGTTTGTGTTCAAATCTATCTTCAAATTGTCCATCTTAGCTTCCATGCCATTTATCTTAGATTTTGTTAACTTTTGTGAGAGTGATATTTGTTGCACTTGTTCTTGTAATTTTCATATATCATGTAGCATTTCTTCCTCTTCTTCATGAGTCATCCTAGAGTGTTCAGGTTCCTTACTAGGTGTTTGCATTTTCTTTCCTCGAGGCATTAGTTACTGATAATAATGCTCTACTAGCCCTTTGAATTCCTTCAAAATAAAATTTCAAACCAATCTTAAGCAAAAATTTAAAAGAATCTACACACCATTTGTTTTTCACTTTGTAGGAGCTCGATATTGCCTCTGATGTTTCTCTGTACTTTCAGAACATCCAGTTCCAAAATTACGACCTGTGGTAGCACTCTATGTCCTCTTTCTAATGCCACCAGTCTGATCCAAATTAGATTCTCCTAGGAAGAGTTATGTGAAATCTCCCACAGTGACCTGATTATCGACTAGTTCAGTAGAGCGAACTTGTGCGACGTGCCACCAGTCACTATTTCGACCTTTAGCTCTAAAAAATATATATAAGGAACTACAGTCCATCCTCTTTTGTACCTGCTTATGAAATTTCAATCCAATGCTCAGAGAATAAGTTATGATGATTTCCCCAGGTCACCGTTTTGGAATGTAATTTAGGAGTCTACAAAAAGACCAACTTCCTCAGATCATATCTCCACAAATATAGCGCAAAAATCTCTGAAATGTAGATCCGAGATTTAACACGATATCTTCTCAAATGGGTTTTTTTTCAACTTTTGAAACATCGCAGAAAAAAATTTATAGCGAAAATGCCACAATGACCTGTTTGGAGCAACGAAACCCTAGAATCCAAAGCTCTAATACCAAATGTTATGAAGCTAGCTTCAAGAAAGATAGAAAAGATAGATCAACGCCTTAGAATTCAGCCTCTTCGAGGGGGAAACCTCCTTTACATTACATAAATGAGCAATTCTTGGATGATTCAAATGACAAAACCTCCTTTCTATATATAGGAGTCTAAGGAGTCACAATATAACCGAGTTGACCTAACAATAATAATATAAAGCCAGAAAAATAATAATAGAGGGATTCTATGGGGCACAATAATAACAATATGGGGACAATAGGGGCACAACAATTTAAAAGGGGTATAACTACAATAGTAATGGGGTAATCACTAGTATTACAGGGACCCAATAGGAGCTCTCTCATTATTCTCTCATGTCTCTCTCCGTCTCTCACTCTTAGACACTTATAGTTTTTTTGGAGCACTTGGGCATTGGAGAAATTTGGGAAAATAAGTCTAGAGGAAGAAAAGATCAAGCAGGGAAATGCAGGGTCAAGCAACTATAGCAAGATTCTTTGCAGGTATCGATTTGCATGTCTATTCCCCTTGCTAGATTTGGCATGCACGCTATTGCATCTAGTTCTTTTTTGTTATTACATGGGTTTTAATAGGGGTAATATTGTTTTCAGCATAGCCTTGTCAGTTCCAGATACCCATGGTGTGATGGCATTCTCATGTTCTATTTGAGCTAAATTTCCAAATGGATTTGATGCTGAGTGAGGTGGATCTACGAATAATAGAGCACATGACCTAGTGGTCCCTAAATTTGACTTTCGATCACAATAAAGCCAATGGCCTAGTCAGCCTGAGCAAGATTGTGAGTTGTGGTACAACCAGGATTGTGTTTCCTTGGTGGGCCTAGGAATCCTTGTTGGTGAATGGAAGGATATACAATAAATCCAAGAGGTGGTTTTCTCCCCGTTGGGCCTAGAAATCCCGAGTTTTGGATATGCGGTAAAGCTTGGAGAGTGGGTCTTTGTTTAGGGCCTAGTGATTTCGCTTTGGATTGCAGTAAAGCCTGAGAGACGAGGAGACATGAAAATAACTAACGGTGTAGGTGGAGAAATTTGATGGCATCCATGTTTGTTTGGCCTAGTGATCGGGTGGAGATCATGGTAAAGCCTGCTCATATGATTATTTTGTTGGCCTAGTCATTCGTGATGGATTGTATTAAATCCTAGTTTCTATTGATGAGGATGAGGTGGTCTAGCCTTGGTATGCCCTTGTTGGTTCCTTTAGTTTGACTCCCACATTCATGCTTGGAATATGGCACAGGGGTGAATGGATGAAGAGAGATTTGGCTTAGCCATTCTATGCTTGGGTGGAATGTGGATGTGCCATCCTGGATTTGGAATTTTCATCATTAATGACAGGTTATTTCTCCTTGTATTTCTATGAGTATTATACTGAATTATATGTGGATCATATGGTTGTGACTTCATTAGGTTTTTTGGTGCTATTATGTTGGTTACATATGTGTTTTATAACAACAATTAAGTATGGCCCTCATCATGTTTTTACTTGTAAATGAATGGAAAATGTATCTATGACCTAATAGATGATAATGCAACAAATGACATGAGGGAACAATGGTTCTTAGGGATTCTCATATAAGTACGAGATCCCTATGCTTAAATATATTGTTTACACTTGTAGATTACATCTTTGCAATATGTTTGATGAAACACCTGTCATGGCTAGTAAGTGTCTGGTCAAGTGTTTGTTTAACTAATTTCTTATACTTTTTTGTTCCGTTTTTATTTTACTACTCTTAAGATATCATTGCGTTCTGGTTAGTGACCTATGCTTTGGGTCAAAAAACGTGGCTTAAATTCTGGGGACGTTGGCATAGAACTGGAGAAATGGGTGCCTCGACTTTGGGATAGCCATAGCATGAGAGTGTCTAGAGGGAAAGTGATTAGAAGTTTCAGTGGGACCCAGAGGAAATTTGCCTGAAGTGTTAGCATGGTTCTTAGGGGTCCTATAGTTGATGTAGAAGGTATGTTCGTTGTGTTTCTGTTGGTTCCATTTCCTTAAGGTCACATTGGAGGTCTAATCCAACCATAGTAGTCTCTCCTCGCATGTTTACCCCAGTTAGCCGGTTACTTGGGTAGATGTGGGAGGAGGGTTTTACAGAGTTGTATCAGAGCATGGTTCACCCCTTGCACTGGATGGGTGGTTTGTTGGTCATCCATTCATTTCGGTTTCATATGTGCTTCTTATATTTGTAGTCCATGTACTTGTTGCATTTGCATGGTGTTGATCATTGTTGTAGTGATGTTTCCATGTGGAGTTTGATAGTTTTGTTGTTGGATGTGTCATCATGAGTGTATGATATTTTATTCATTTGTTATGCACATCAATATCTATATGTTTTTATGCATGCATTGTCATGGTTAAGGTTGTCCATGAGGTAATTGTATGCATGTTAGGTCATCATGATGATATTGGTATGTTATGATGCTAATGTGTTGACTGAGATAGAGAAGGAGATGCAGATCATCAAAGTGAAGTTGCAACATGTTATCGCCAGCAACAACCCCCCTTTTTATTTAGTATTAGTAATAACACTAAATAAATGGCGACCCTCCTAAAATAAAAACTAGCACTTAGAATTCCCTCTTAATAAAACACACTATCATAAACTTAGTAAAAACATCCGCAAATGCAAAATCTTAAGTATTATGAAATGTCTCAAATAAAATCGTTCTCTTAATGATGAACATCACATCGCAAAAGGGTAACAGAGGGCATCATATATAAAGAAACTATAGGAATTGTGAAAACGTGATGATGCGAGATCACAAGCCACACATATTCATCGTATCTTGTAGATCCACCTAAGATAAAACCTCCCAATATTGCAAAATGCGATAAAGCATCTCCCAAATCACATCTCGTAGTCGCATAATAAAGCAAATGATTGTTAGCAAAACATGATTAGTGATATTGCGATCTGTGATATTGCTATCTGTGATATTGCAATCTGCGGTATTGCGAAGAAAATCGCAAAATCATTTTATCACAGATCAAAAGGACTCACAGTTTGATGAAATATTTCTCGTCATCCAATACTGTGTTATGGGCATTAATGTCAACTTAGTGGTTTATTGATGGTTATTTATGAGAAATGATTTATATTTGAACAAAAGGGTTATTTCACCCAAGGTGATATATTTGATGTGATTTCGAAATTAAGAGCTTTCCTGTCACCTTATTATTTACCATCATTCATTATCTTTCTTACTGTGTCTTATTTCTCTACTTGTGAACTTAAAGGAGCGCTACGCAGAACAATACACAGAGTCGTGCACAGAACGTGATGGGGAAGAAAGGAAAAGCTCTGGTATCTACAAAAACAAAGATGACTCCATTATTCACGGACACCACCTATAGCAGAGAAGTAAGGATACCTACTTGGGAAGGCATGTATAGTCTGCTGGAGGAAGAAAACCCGAGAGTCATGGAGGTTACAACTACGGCAGATGAATGCGGGCCATCCAAAGCATCACTTACAGAGCTTGCATTCTCATTCCTGCAATGTATTGTAGCAAGGCCAAAAATACTTTCCTATACAAATATGGTCAAATGGGAGATAGACCATATTGCGATAACAGATAGGAAATTCAAGACGCAGAACTAGGAAGTTATAGGGTCATTTACCCCACAGAATTTAAGATGCATGTATCATTTTCCACAATCGCAGGCTAGTTGTAACAAATAGTTCGTGGAGAAATTCACCAAGGAGAGAGAATATTTGGCAAAATGCACCAAATGCTAGTCAGAAAAGGAAGAGCCATTAAAAAAGGACTAACATGGTATGTACAACACTGGTTCCCTCTCTTTTTCGTATTGTTTCATTGCTGCAATGGTATATAGGCTATTCAGAAAATCTGATATCAATAAGTTTTCATCTGAGTGGCTACCCCTACTGGATGCAGCCACCAACACCAGTATAATGGACTAGGCCCAAATATTTTATGATAACTTAGCCTATGCTATTTGGAATTATCAGACTAAAAGGAGTTTTTCTAAGAGGATTTATCTGCCCTTCTTTCTAGCCTCCTATGTCATCGATGCTATTTGTTTTGTTTCTAAATTTCCTCTCATGGGTGGGAAATGGATGGTATAGAATCCCTTACCCATTCAAGTCTAGCATAAGGAACTGTGGGATTCTAAGTTCACCCCATATTTTTATAAAATCTGCCATGGAGTTATGGTACCCATTCACAAGATGTGGTATAATATAGATGCCCCAAGGATTTCTCATGAAGCCGAAATTGGTATTATCCATGTAGGAAGATGGTTTGGAGAAGAATTTTTCGCTTATATCAGAGCATTCGGAAGCATTTCCTCTCCTCATATACTTCCCTTGTATGTTCCTGACAAATTGATCGCCCGAGAAATAGCCTACCAAACATGTGGGGTTGGAGGAATGAGTAGAGAACTTAAGGACAAGAAAAAGGGAATCTGGCGACAATTCCCTGTGGTCTGTGGAGCTTTTGCATTGTTTGATCTAGGCCGTACTTTCAAGGAATTAGACAACATGTTGAGTCTACAATTTCCTAATTTCCGAGGGAGATAGTTTGATCCCTTTGATGTGATAAAGAATTTTATCATGACAATTAAAATAAAGGCATTCACTGAGGAAGATGATCTCTTCGACAACATTTTCCAGCAGAAGAGCACATTCAAAAACATCTTAGACATGGCCCAAATCCTATTTGGCCCAGCAGAGTTCCAAGTGTTTAAACTCTACAGAGAACAAAGATTGGCAAATGTCCCATTGGACAAATTGCATGTACAACCAATGACGGAACCCACTCTTAGCATTAGCATGTGTGGAGGCTTGGAGCAAGACAATTCTAAATATAAGTCTAAAAGAAAATCACTAGAAAGGTCTAGATGGTTAGAGAGCAATCACAACAAGAGTGAAGGGTCAGTTAGTGATATTGCCCAATCCAAGGAGAATCCTGAGCAGCAAGTGTTGTCGCCAAAACAGGTGGAAATTCTCGCTCCCCTCATCGAGCGAAGAAAGCCATTGAGAATAGAGATGGAGAAAGAATTGGAAAATTTTTAATGAATTGATCAATGCAAAGGAGAAAAATGTAGAGACATGAAAGAATCTAGCACAAACAACCATAGAAATGGTGATTGAAATAGTTGTCAATGCTCCCGAAACTGAGCACATTCCCATAGCTCCGTCATCTGAAATTATACTAAAGATAGAGGAAATCCCTCCTCTGGATGTGTTTTACAGCCCACAGCACAAAGCTATGGTCAAGATACAGAGAAAGAAGTGAAAACTAGATAGCATGCTCTCACCTAAAGCAAAGCTACTGGATGTCCTCTGGCAAGACCCTACCATTGATTCGACAGAGAACCTAACTAGATTATCCCAAATCGCAAGAGCTTATGCTTCTACTACTATTGACAAAGCATCTAAAGTTTAGCTATTGCTTAAAGATAAAGAGGATAAAATCTTATTTTTGTAGCAATAGTTATAGCAGGCCAGCATTAGCTCGAAAGCAGAAGAAAAATTGGTAAAATTACAACAATACTTCCAGCAAATGCAGTTGGGTTATCAAAGCAGTCTAGCCGAGAAAGAACAACAATTATAGGCCATGCTAGAAATACACAAAGATGATCTTAAAGTCGTAGAATTTGTCATGGAAGCCCTTGCCCTAAATGATCAACTCTTGCAATAGAAAGAAACACTTTGCCAAAGAATATCGCAATGGAACTCTCACTGCGAAATAAGTGACAATATCACAAGCCAAGTCGTATATTTGTGACTTGATTATGATTTAATTTATAAGAAAGTTTCTAACTATTTGAATTAGTAGGAATCAGAGGAAGGAAAGAAAGTAGGGTTGCCCAAGATCAATGAATCCCACAAAGAAATGTTTTTTAATAAATGGGATGCACAGATCAAAAAAGTAGAACAGGAAACAGAAGAAGCAGTGACAGTAGCAAGAAATACCATTGATTGTGTTAATAAAAATATGCACAAATCCAACCTAATATCAGAAACCACTACAGGATTACTCCCAAAAACGTAACAAATGCAAATGAGTTGGAGACAGAATGCTGAAGAAATGGCAGAGTCAATCAAAAAGTTAACTAAGTTAAAATGGGACACTTACTAGCAATATTTGGTGAAACCACACATTTAGTGTATGACTCTGAAGTGCCTTAAAAATTCCACCAATAAGTTAGCGTCAGCGCTTGCTGATTCTGTTTTTGTAGGACAATTAAAATCGGAGGTTGGTCAATCAACACTCCTGAAGCCGATGCTGGATACTTGTGAATTAAGAGAACAAATACATAGTTGATGTTTAGATACAGTTTTAGCTCAATTTCAATTTATTTTTGCCTTAGATGACGATGGTCATTTAAAACTCCTCCTATATTTTTGTAATAACTATTTTTAGTCTTTAGTTAGTAGTATTTAAACCCCTCTCATGTATTTAGAGAGGGGTCCAGAAATTTATCAAAACCAGTTCTTCATAACATGCACTTTTGCCCCGCTGAGGAGGTTTTGATAAATGAATGGAACGAAATTTATTTATATCTATGTTTAATGTCTGCTACTGAAATGCACTTCTATACTCTTAGTAGATATTGAATTATGAGAAGATAAATCTATATTTCTGAAGCACATGAGTAGCACTTATTATCAATGGTACTTTTATCTCCTAATGATTTCTGCTTATGCGTCAAGTGATATGTTATTTTCAGTTGTTTATATATGAAAGCATGACTATTTAGTTGATCATTTTTGGAATTTTGTATGGTGGTAACAATTCTTTCTATGTTGAGTGTATGAATAACTTATTATGTGATATGCTTATCATAATTGTTTTGGCTAATTTGTTATATGAAACAATTTACTTTTAATGGATTCTTTTCTCGTAGCAATTGAATAATCTTTATTACCAATTTCTGTTGGAAAGTATTTTAGATTTCATAAGTGAAGGATTAATCATGGCATAGTTTTCAGAATTAGATGTTTCCGCTCATTAGAATAAAATTGCATGTGTTATATTAGATTTAGACTAAAATCATTCTTTTTAGAAACTTTTTGGAAGGAAAACATCATCCTTTAACATCATCATAAGCAAATTGGGAAACTGGTCCCATTATCCCCAGTCGGAGCCACTATCCCAATCAAAAAAGGAGGTGCTTTCAAGGTCTAGACCAAGTGGTTATCCCCCTTGTTGTAGACTCGATTTTTAGGGCTTTAACATATAAAGTGCTAGAAACAGGGCCCGAATTGTGAATGGCTAGTAGATCTAAATCCAAAACTCATTTTGAGAGTAAATCGCCCTCAACATCTCCCCTGACTTCTCCATCATATTCTGAGTCTTTAAACCTTAAGCGAGAAGTTGAGAAAATAACAACCACTGCCACAAACCCAAACATTTAAGATAAATCTACTATTGAACCCTCTGAATTTCAGTCTTTGATCTACAAATTTCAAGGGTTTTCCATATCACCACAGAAATCTGAATTATCTCAAGGTAGTGTGTCTTTGCAATATATTCCTTCTCATCCTCTTACCAGAATATAGAGTGAAAAGTTTGGTATTGAAGAAACTGAATTACCTCTACCTAAAAGGAAAAGAGCAAGGAAGACACCTCAAGGGTCTAATAGTGAGACTCTTTCATCATCATCATCCATTTCATCTTCTCCATTGCAAAGTCAACCATCCACTCCTCCACTTCATATCATTGTTCAATAGAGTACTGGAACTTCGACATCTTTGTCCCCACCACAAGAAACTTCATTGGCGGTTTCCTCTGTTATTAGTTCAACAATGGCTCAAAACCCATGGAACAATCCAGGGGTAGTCACAATGCCTGTGCCCTTGAGTTAATTGTTGGCCCATCTTGAGAAATGGCTGCCCAAGTTTAATCCTGAAACACGCATGCGAGTAGAAGAACACATAAATAACTTTATGTTATCAATAAATTTAAATGGAGTTACAGACGAAGACATTGTTGTTATATTTTTCTATATACTTTACAAGGAGTGAATGGGTCTTGGTATTTTTCATAACCATCAGGATCCATTACTAGTTGGAACATTTTCCAAGAGAAATTCTTGACAAAGTTCGTCGATGATCGGTCTACGGCAACATTGATCAATGATCTATCAAATCTTAAGACCGAATCGAGAGAACCTATCAAGGATTCCAACTCACATTTCAACAAACTCTTGAATAAAATCCCTACTACTTCCAAGCCTAGTGAAGAAGTTTGAAGTGAATGGTACATATCATCTTTACCATCAAATATAGAAATCATTGTTGATAGGGCCGCCAAGCCAACATTGGCCGAAAACATGAAGGAAGCGATAGCAGTAGAAAAGCTTATCTTATATTTAGAAAGGAAAAATGGTATTGATGAAAGAAAATCTAAGAAGGTTACCTCTAGAGATGATCCTAGGAAGAAGCAATTAAAGGACCCATTTGATTTGGAAGGATTACAAAAAGTTTTAAAAACCATGTCTAATGAAATGGTTGACATTAAAAGACAAGTAGCAGAGACTTCTTCTAAGAAACCCTACAAGCCTTTTATGAGAAACCCTTCAACATATCCAAAGCCTCCCAATGTTATAACAAATGCAAAATCTGAACGAGAAGAAGAAGAACTTTCCAATGAAGAACCTATTGATGAAGATGAGGTTGTAGAACTACATGGAATGTGCGACTTCATTGTTCGAGACGAATAGGATCAAGAGGCATCACCAGTCAGTACCAGAAGTAGAAATCAACTCCCTCCTCCACAACCCAATTCGAAACTGAAGAATGCAGGCTTGGTTTCCAAGGATAAAGTCACTGGTAAGAAATCATCACCAAAAGCGACTCAAACATACCCAGTCCAATCCAAGTCATCAACTCGATCTAA
This sequence comes from Pinus taeda, assembly GCA_000404065.3. Lineage (NCBI taxonomy): Eukaryota > Viridiplantae > Streptophyta > Pinopsida > Pinales > Pinaceae > Pinus > Pinus taeda. The sequence goes on from APFE031177624.1 coordinate 40,296, forward strand.
AACACTAATGATTTTTGATGAGATGGAATATAATATTGTTGAAGACATGAATAATACTAGGGCCAACATTTCTTTCCATGAACTGAGTAAATTAAAGCATCAATAGAAACTACTTTTGAAAGAGCTACATGCAGTAACTGTTGCACCTGTTCCTACCGTTGTAATCTCGTAAGCTTCTCATGAAATGGGAAAACCTCCAACTAGTATGGCAAATAAAGTTGACCCAATTGATATTGCTTTAATTGGAGGTAGGTCGAAATCCCATACTCCTCCATTCCACCTTACTTCGAAATTTTCAATAAAAATTTTCATAATTGTTTGGTAGATTCAGATGCTTCATCTAATATTTTGCCTAAAACAATTTGTGCAAAGTTAAACGTCCAACGCATTTTCTAGCTGGACTGATTGTAACTTGAAGTAATTGGCGAACTACATCAAGTGACCATAAGGCTCTCATTGAATCCAGAGGTATGTCAAGTCATTGATATCTTAGCTGCAGACATTCCTGAATTTTATGATTTAATTCTTAGTAGAGATTGGTTTGAAAATCTTCAAGGATACTTTGCAACCGACTGGTCACATATGTGGCTCCCTTACAATGGTAAACCAAATCAGATAAAGGTTAACTGAGAAAGACACCCAAAATACATAGTGACGGAACTGGAAGGAGAAAATGAATCTATAGCTTACAACAACAATATAATTGGGAACTATTATGTTGACTCTTTCTTAGGGAATTTTAATGCTCATACTTCACCTTATTTAAAACATTATGTTTTGTCTGAAGTAGAAAATTTTTCTCAAATGGATAGTTATATATGCATTAATTTTGTAGATAGTCCTGTAAATAACTATTTTCTTTGGAAATAATTTTTTGACAGTTCTAAGTCTAATGATGGAGTAGGAGCAAGTTTTGTATTAATTAGTCTAGAAGGGAATAAAACCATGCTAACCTGTAGACTCGAGTTTGATTGCAGAAACAACACTATATAATATGAAGCTTTAGTGCAAGGGCTATACAAAGAAATCAGACTGGACATCAAGTATCTACAAGTATTTGGAGATTCTAAGTTTGTTATTAAATAGGTACGAAATACTATACATTGTCTACTAGGTCATTTAAAGCATTATCAATCTTTAGTACAAGATCTGACCGCACATTTTACAGCATTCAATATTTCATCCATCCCCAGACTCCAAAATGCTAGTTCTAACTTCTTGGCTAATTTAGCTTCCAAGCTCATTCCGTCAGAAGACTATAGCCCAGATAGGTTCTCAATCGAATTGATCATTAGGCCCTCCATCCTGGATAATGTTACCAACTAGAGAATTTTTAATGATTTCCCTGATATTTTAAGTTTCCTAACTTCAAAATGATCTAACAATAATCAGATAATTGATGAGGACCAACATGATAAGAAATTACAAAAAGAGAGCACCAATAATGCCATACCAAACTCTGTAGTCAAGTTAGAAGACCTATACAATTTAAAATATAGATTCAAAAGGTCTACCAATTCAAAACTTCAGAGTTCAACACTAAAATATGAATTAGTAAATCTAGGAATGGATACTAAGCCGTAGAATATCAACTTAGGTCCTTGTCTATTGGCATTATGATACAAGTGTTGTCCTTGATGGCAAGATGACAGATTATAGTGCAGTAGTTTAGTAGCAAAGAATTGATGATCAGATTACAAAGAATGAAGAAAGCTGAGTATACACGCAGGTTCACTATATACCAAGTCGTGTACAGAGGCAGGCTATACGCAAGTTCACTATGTACCAAGTCGCGTATATACGCAGGTTCAGTATATATCAAGTAGGGTATACACGCAGGTTATACTTGCAAGTTTTCTATATACAAAAATGCGTATACACGCGAGATTGTTGATCAAAAGTCGCGTATGCGCATGCATGCACTTCTATGCAAGGAAAAGCACGTATATGTTGGAAAAATTACCTTTGGTCCATGGCGGTTAGTCCTTGGAATTTGAACCTATGGTTTTTGAACCATGGCTCCTCGACAGACGTGTTGATCCCTAGTATTGAGTTGATGGTATTGGTTTGTTATGGTTTTGGACCATGGTATTGAGCAAGGCCTAAGACTATAAAAGGAGAAGAAGATCATTAGGCAAGTGCATTGAGAGAGTCTTGAATATCTGATGAAGGATGAGATCCAGTATGTAGGTTATGGGTTGCTTGATCTAAGCTAAGGAGGGATCTCACAAGTTGATGGAGAACAAGATCTAAGGATAGATTGGGATCAAATGGTTTGAAATGAACTATCTCTATTTGATTGATTATGTTTATTATAGATCTGTATACTGACGCAAGTAATGTTCTGAACTGGGTATAAATTAAGGTTGAAATCGCTGCAAGTCATGATTGAATATTTATAGATCTATACGCGGGTTGGCTTTTGTAAAAGCGCGTATGTACGTGGGTTCGGTTTGTCCAAGTAGCGTATGCACTTTAATGCATGATTTTTATGATACAGTTGGTTCTGAAAAGTGTTGCAGAGTTCAGGGTTCTGCTCTGTGTTCTAGTGACTATTTTTATTGACAGGGTTTCAGTATTGGGTATTGATGTTGCTAAGTGTTTGTGAGCTTCAATGATATTGATGGGTCTAGTATGAAAATTTGATGAAATGTGGCCTTCAGATTATAGAGTTGTGCTTCAGTGTATCTAGTCTGAAAATTTATGAAATGTGATACCTGGAGGAGCGAAGATTGTAGGTCGACGCCTACGTACTAGTATCTTAGCTAGTACACGAACTATGGGGGTTGTAGCTCCCTTCCAGGAGAAGCTGGAGAACAAGAGAGGGTTGTAGCTCTCTGCAGGTTACAGCCTGCATACTGGTAAAGGACTGCACCAGTACATTGTTAAAGAAGTTTCTTATTAAAGGAAGATAGAAACAAATTGCAACAGGTGGTTTTCACCCACATTGGGTTTCCACCTTATATCATGGTGTTCATGTGTGCTTCTTGTGTGTGATGATCTGTTCTATTTTACTGATTCTGTTTACTACTCATATGGTCAATGAAGTTCTGATGCATTAACTAAAGATCAACATGTATCAGATTATCTGAATCATAAATAATCTGGATGTACGCTTGTTGCTTTAGACACAGTTGCGTATACACGCGGATAAACTTAACTGAAGTTGCGTATATGAATCTAAGTATGAAAATGAAAAAGATTTACTGATCTGATAATATTGATTCACCCCTCCCCTCTCAGTATTATTTCCAACAATTGGTATAAGAGCAGGTCCTTTGGTAGAAGCTTGATCGCTTGAAGGAGATCCGTGGAACAATGGGAAAGAAGCTTAAGAAGAAAGCACCGAAGAAGAAGAAGACATCTCAGAAGAACTATGACAGTGGGAGAATTGATTGGGGATTAGGCATAAGAAGCTCTTCAGATTCAGAATCAAATGAAGATGAACTATCAGGTATGAATTTGCTATCCTCTGATGTTCCAGCTATCTTTCCATATGGAAGAGATGAAAGTGATAGCAAAACAATTGAACTTGCTCTTATGGGTGAAGAAGAAAGATATCAAATAGAGGCAGAATTTAAAAGGCTTTCAGACATAATCAAAGATCAACAAGATCTTTTGAACAAAAGGGAATGTGAAACAACTGAACTTGCTCTTATGGGTGAAAAAGAGAGATATCAAATAGAGGCAGAATTTAAAAGGCTTTCAGACACAATCAAAGATCAATAAGATCTTTTGAACAAAAGGGAATGTGACTTCAAAGAAGAAACTACCAAACTGAAAGCCAACTTGAAGTTATTCACGGACAAATATCTGAAGTTGCTACATGACAAAGCAGAGGAAGAAAGCAAGATAAGGAAGTCCTACAAGGACAAACTTCAAAAGATGCATGACGAAGTAACATCTCTAAGAAAAGAAGTCAATGAAAACGACACAACAATCTAGAATCTCAGAGAGAGATCCAATGATTATGAAAGTCTTGAAGCTACAACCCTCTCACTAAAAGAAGAACTTGAGGAAGCCAAAAGGAAGAATAAAGATCTACTCCAAACTATTGAAAGACAGGAATCACAGCTGGAATGTGCCTCCAGAGCTCGTCAAATGCTGCAGAATGTAAATGAAGAACAAGAAAAGGAGATACTCAATCTAAGGCAACAAGTGGAAGAAGGAAGAAAGTCAGAAGAAATTTTGAACAAGAAATGTCTTGAAAAGGAAGAGCAACATCAAGTTGAGGTAAAGATCTTGAAAGGTAAATTAGAAGAAAAGGATAAACTATTACGATTTCAAGATAGTACTAAAGTCTTGGATGATATCCTTAGTAGTCAAAGGTCTCCTGCTATCAAGACTGGACTTGGTTTTTGTGAATCGGCTGAAGGTGAATCTAGCTCACAAGGTGAAGCAAGGAACTCTCAAGAAAAATATAAAATGATCAACAAGGAAATGAGAAGTCAAATCCATCGGCAATCAAGGAAAGAAATTCCTCATAGAAAATCTTTTTCTCCTCCTATGAATAATGTTGAATGTTATGTATGTCATAATCTTGGACATGTTGCAGCTAGATGTAGAAGAAGAAGGGATCGAGACCATCATGCTCAAAGATCATCACATTCAAGGTACTTTAACGAATATTGTTTTGCTTGCAATATGTATGGTCACAAAGCTGCTGATTGCTACAGAAGGAATATGAAACATGTAAGATGCTATGCATGTAACAAGTTTGGACATAGAGCAAAATATTGCAGGAACAAAGTTCATCATAAGAAGAAATCATCAATATGCTTGAAGGTATGGAAGAAGAAGGAAGTTCAGTCAGAAAGATGTGGCACAACACAGGATTCTCAGCACAACACAGTCATAACAGACTTAGGGGGAGCTGAAAGTGTACAACTTCAGTGTCCTGAATCTCATACGCAAGTTTCATAAAGGGAATTCGTGTATATACGCGAGTTAGACACTTCAAAGTCACGTATATGTTAGTATGAAGAAAAGCAGTGGGGATAGGCTCAGAAAAAGGGTCTGATATGTTCCAGTCCATTATTTTCTCTATCGGTTAATAGTTACAGTCTGCTGAGGATGTGTGGAAATGTCTTGATACGTGTAAGAGGTTTAGAAGTATTTTGATCCTAACTTGATGATGATGATGATGATGATGATGTCTTGATACTTGTTGCTGATATATGCATGATCAGATCTAACAGTAAACAGATGGCACTTGTTGAAGGGAATCACATGCCTTTAACAAAGTATTGTTGGCATTATGGTTAATAGTCCTTGATGATGATACTTATATGGCTAAATGATATATCTTATGAGTTGTCTTGGTTGATGTTCAGAATCATACTTGTGGATTGATGGTGCATATATGATGCTTACATGATATGGAGAAGTACAAAGCTTGAATACACAACGTCATTACTTGATGATGAAGTCTCTCATATGTTGCTGACATTACATGCATAAAGATCATATAATACAGTTATGATGCAGGATTCCTATGGTACTTGGTGATCATGTGGATTAGGATTGTTGACGTTGATGATATAAAGAAGCCTAGATAAGTGATCTTGTGCTCAAGATACATAGTGCTGGATACATGCAAGATTACTCAAATTACATTGTTGGAGACATGAGATTGTTATATGATGATAGGTTGATTGATGGTTATCAGATGAGGGATATTTCCATGTAATTTTACATGGATGTTCATGCAGATCTTGATGATGATGAGTTCTTATCTATATGTTGATGAATTAGTACTCCCATATGTTGATTGATGCAGATATTCCCAAGAGATGATACATGGATGATCATGTTGACAAGATGGCTATACACATACGATATAATGTGAATGATTTTATATGATGAGCTGATATCAATATGCAGTCATTCCCTGTCATAGGAATTTTACAGGTTGTTGATCTGGAAGTAGTTATACGCGAGTCTTATGAGGAATATCCGCGTATATACGTGTGTACCTGTGGATACAGTCGCGTACTTGTCAGTTTGAATAATTTCAGTGAGCCAGACTCAGGGTGAGATGAGTCTGATATGGGTCTGATAATAGAGACCATTTGGCAAAACTTCAGGGGGAGCAGATTAACTTCTAATGATGCATTGTTGGCATTATCTTAGAAACTTTTGGTTCTAGTTCACAGCTATTATTGATTTCAGGAAGAACGAAGGCAGAGAAAGAATAGAAGGAAATCTTGATTTGAATATGCTGCCGCTATCAGTTGTTGGTGACTCTAATAAGTCTTTATACTTCGTCTCTATGTCATGTATCTCTTTTATAGTATCTCTTGTATGGTGTCAAGGTCAAGTAATGACCTATATTGGTTTCCCCACTATGCCTGGGATGGATAATGTAGTGTTCTTGTTTTATCTCTTTTATGGTGTCAAGGTCATGTAACGGCCTATGTTGGTTTCCCCACTATGCCTGGGATGGATGATGTAATGTTCTTTCTTTATCATGTGTAAACTTTTGATGTATCCCCACTTGGTTGGGTAGATGAGTCAAGTCCCACTTGGATGGGAGATGGATGTATGTATGAGTAATTGGTGCTAGGAAGGTCTTGTAAGATGTATAGAGTCATGTTCTTCTTATAGAACACCTTTTGCAGACCTTGCTTACAGTAAGGGGGAGCATGAACAACACTCTTCAGCAAATCATGTATTCAGGGGGAGCATGGACAGATTGGTAAACCTTGGCATATACAAAGGGGGAGATCATTCAGATATTTCAGCAGGTACTCAGGGGGAGTATGAACAACAGAATGCTTATCTTGGAAAGAGAATATCTTGTTTCTCCCTTTGCCCTTGATGTCAAAGGGGGAGAGTGATTTGGTGTTGTTGCCATCAAGTCCAAAGGGGGAGATTGTTGGCATTATGGTGCATGTGTTTTACTTGATGGCAACCCTCTCATAGAAGATCATCTCACTTACATATAACTAGATGAATCTACAGAAGAGATATCAGATGTGACTGAATGCATGGGAGGCAAGACAACTCAAAGGAATCAGACGATAGTTCTAAAGTGTGACAAGCTAGCTTTGCCATCAAGTCCAAAGGGGGAGATTGTTGGCATTATGAGATAAGTGTTGTCCTTGATGGAAAACCACACAAGATGAAAAATTATAGTGCAACAGATCAGTAGCAAAGAATTGATGATCAGACTACAAAGAATGAAGAAAGTTGAGTATACACGCAGGTTCACTATATACCAAGTCGCGTACAGAGGCAGGTTGTACGCAGGTTCACTATATACAAAGTCGCGTATACACACAGGTTCACTATATACCAAGTAGGGTATACACGTAGGTTATACTCGCAAGTTATCTATATATAAAAATGCGTATACACGCGGGTTTGTTGATCAGAAGTCGCGTATGTGTATGCACGCACTTCCATGCAAGGAAAAGCGCGTATATGTTGGAAAACTTACCTTTGGTCTGTGGCAGTTAGTCCTTAGAATTTGAACCTATGGTTTTTGGACCGTGGCATCTCGACAGACGTGTTGATCCCTAGTATTGAGTTGATGGTATTGGTTTGTTATGGTTTTGGACCATGGTATTGAGCAAGGCCTAAGACTATAAAAGGAGAAGAAGATCATTAGGCAAAAGTATGGAGAAAGTCTTGAATATCTTATGAAGGATGAGATCCAGTATGTAGGTTATGGGTTGCTTGATCTAAGCTAAGGAGGGATCTCACAAGTTGATGGAGAACAAGATCTAAGGATAGATCGGGATCAAATGGTTTGAAATGAACTATCTCTATTTGATTGATTATGTTTATTCTAGATCTGTATACTAACGCAAGTAATGTTCTGAACTAGGTATAACTTAAGGTTGAAATCACTGCAAGTCATGATTGAATATTTATAGATCTATACGCGGGTTGGATTTGGTAAAAGCGCGTATGTACGCGGGTTCGGTTTGTCCAAGTATCGTATGCACTTTAATGCATGATTTGATGATATAGTTGGTTCTGAAAAGTGTTGCAGAGTTCAGGGTTCTACTCTGTGTTCTAGTGACTGTTTTTATTGACAGGGTTTCAGTATTGGGTATTGATGTTGCTAAGTGTTTGTGAGCTTCAATGATATTATGGGTCCAGTATGAAAATTTGATGAAACGTGGCCTTCATATTATAGAGTTGTGCTTCAGCGTATCTAGTCTGAAAATTTATGAAACATGATACCTGGAGGAGAGAAGATTGTAGGTCGGCGCCTACGTACTAGTATCTTAGCTAGTACACGAACTATGGGGGTTGTAGCTCCCTTCCAGGAGAAGCTGGATAACAAGAGAGGGTTGTAGCTCTCTGCAGGTTGCAGCCTGCATACTGGTAAAGGACTGCACCAGTACATTGTAAAAGAAGTTTCTTATTAAAGGAAGATAGAAACAAATTGCAGCAGGTGTTTTCACCCACATTGGGTTTCCACCTTATATCATGGTGTTCATGTGTGCTTCTTGTGTGTGATGATCTGTTTTGTTTTACTGCTTTTGTTTACTGCTCATATGGTCAATGAAGTTCTGATGCATTAACTAAAGATCAACATGTATCAGATTATCTAAATCATAAATAATCTGGATGTAAGCTTGTTGCTTTAGACACAGTTGCGTATACACGCGGATAAACTTAACTGAAGTTGCGTATATGAATCTAAGTATGAAAATGAAAAAGATTTACTGATCTGATAATACTGATTCCCCCCCCCCCCCCTCTCAGTATTATTTCCAACATATTTTTGGTTGAAAGGACCCGTGTTAACCATGCTATATTGAGCGTTATAAGGAGCGTTGTATGTAGCACTTGTCTAAGGTACAGAATTTGACACTAAAGTGGTGGAACTCAACATAGGCTGGGTGCCACTCGTGGAGGGTGTCATGTGAGGGTTTTTACCTGGGACAAGCGAGATAGCAAGGTTTTCCAGCAATGGTGTGGTGGTGACTGTCGACTAGGGAAGTGGGGGGACCAAAAGTGTCCATAAAGTTCCACGACCCGTTAGTCGTTGACGGGATGGATGGAAATGTTCCAACTAAAGGGACAGGGAGTACAGGTGCCACGGGAACCAAGAGTGCGTCCAATGGATTTGTGAGCGGAGGGTTAAAGGGAGGAAGAAATCCTTTGGTAAATAAATCCTCTGGAAAACTTGAATCCTCGATTTTCCAAACAGATTTCGTGTGAGACCTAGGAGATTGATTCCCTGAAGATGAGGAATCTGGTTCACTGGAGCTCGGTGGATCTTCCACAATGAGTGGAGGAAGTCCTAACAATCGTCTAGATTAACGACAAGGGCTGGGTGTAGCCACAATGACCATTAATTTTTATCAATAAATTTTATCCTGATATTTGTTAAAGTCTCAATGATAGCACATGGGTACCTAAAAAATATAAAAAATTCACTAAGTTGATCAATCAGCAAACAGAGGGAAATGACCTTGTCTAATAAGCACTGATCACTAGACATGAAACCCAATATCTCAATGAATAATAGAGAGGGTTGGTCAAATGTACAGTTACGGTTACTCTAGAGCTTCGCCCAAACCTCAGATTGAGGGGCCAAGTACTCTCGTGAAGATGAGCACCCTCCCAAAGCTGAAGACAAAGTAGGTCCATCTGTATTAGGTACCAGGGAATCCCGCCCCAGTCACCTTGTGCAAGTCCCTAAAAGCTTGGCCACTAAGGATACCTCATATCACAAACACCACCAGGGGGGACATAGTCGTAGACAGTATGCTATGTAGGTAGGATACCTAAGTCCCCAACTCAGCTCCGAAATCCCCAAAGTGATCCCCAATACATAGAATACCCAAAGGAGTTGCAAGTGAAGGTAGAGTACCTTCACTTACAATCCAATGTTGTCTCATATTTAGCTCTGCTTTGACTAGAGTGGTCCTAAAAGTATGGGTGCAAAAGGAATTTTCTCTCTTTTAATGACACTAGTTTTGGTTTCTGACCTTAGGCAGTTTACTCACACTACCTATCCCAAGATCCTAGCCTGAACTAATGTTTGTTTGCTCAATAAAGAGTTACTTATTGATTTTAGGTAAATTTTATGTGTACTTTTTTTAGTGTGTTCGGTAGCGGAGTTGACATATGAAATGTGATGGTACTCTAACTCAAAAATCATGCACAAGACAATGCTTAAAAAATATTCAATTCGATGAAAACAAGTTGTATTCTATAGGTGAGAGTCTTTCACATATTCATATTTGTTCCATGCATCCTAGTCATTATAACACATGCATAACCAACATAAATCTTTCCAATGCTTTCTTAACAACTATTTTGAAACCAAAACAAAGCATAATTTAACCAGCTAAGCAAAAGAATGAATAAAAAATGTGGATTTTTCTTTTATAAGAAATGTTTTAAGAAAGAAAAAACTTATTTCCTAAAAAAAAAATTCTTTCAAGACACTGATCTTGCTAACAAAATGGAGCTGCAGATCCTTTTCAGTCCATGAACAAGCTTCCCCTCCCTTTAAGTTTACATACACAGTTGTATGTCAAGATTTTGGGGACTAACGCTCTATAACAGTGGCCACAGAGAGTTACTGGGTCCACTAACGCTCTGTGTGTGCAAACATAGAGCTTTATAAAGCACTGTGTTATCTGCTAACCTCCGTTAGTGTGGGAAAACAACTCAAAATAGGGTTTTTAGGATTAGATTCAAGGCTAAATATATGAAGGCAGAATGTAGCAATGTTTTGGTGGGTCAGAAAGGGAATGTAGAAGTATAGGTAGGTCTTAGAAGGAGGAGGAAACTGAGAATTGTCTAGGCAACTAGGAACTAGATGTATAGTCCCCAGCGAAGTCGCCAATTCTACTATAGGATAAAATGCATGGTGTATGGAGAATGGAGATACCCTAAAGGGTCTTCTCGGGACCCTTGGCAGACTGTAAGATTATCTTCAACCATCACAAAGTTACATGCATGTCCATAAACATTAAATAACTATCAAAGAAAAACAAATGGATTACCTCAAGCCTCTATGTAGATTTGCTAGAGAGCATAATGCAGCTAGGCAGAAGTCCCCTGAGTCGACTCCAGATCAGGTCTTGCACATAGAAGAGACAAGCATAATCACATCATACAACTTTGATAACTAATACATGAATACATAAAATACATCTAGTTACACATAACTAAGCTACTCATGCTAACAGGTATTGGACAAACAAATAAATGAATAATAGTACCAACACCATGGAGTAGACAGCATAACTGCAGTTCTATATTAATGTCAGAAGAGTTATTACAACCATATGTTGTATTAGCCTTCCCTTACCCCTCTAGCTTCTCTCTCTCTCTCCCTTCTTACCAACTTCTTATTATTAGGATTGAGACTATGCTCAACAATCAAGTAAGCCATCCTTTCAAATGATCTAACCTCTATCACCATAGCCCTAGATTTGCTTATGTAGCAATCGATTTAGGGTTGCCAATTTCCTCCATGAGTTCCTTCAGGTAAAAGAAATGAATTTGCCATGGTTTTCATCTCTTTCCCATTTGCCTCCTTCATTAGGATTATAAATCCCTCAAATAGGTCAAACTTGCGATGTTTCCTTGCTTTTCTTGACTATATTTAGGAGAAAATATGTAGATATCTATGAGTCAATTTTCTCCTTTGACCTTTAGAACTTCATTAGGATCCACTAACGTTGTTCCCGAACTAACAACTAGAGTTAGTAGGGTCACTAATGCACCCTTAGGCTTACAGATAAGCTTTATAAAGCAAGTTGTCAGTGTATAGCAAATGTTAGTGTGGAAACAAGGCATGTGATCTTGGTCTTTGCTTCAGCTATCATGTATTTCCCCTTTGAGCCGATGAGGGGATCATTTTTTTGTATAACAAACACAACCAACAACTCATTTGTATATCTGTGCAGCTTCATGTTCTTCCCGAGTTTTTATTTCGACACATGCAACTCCTTCTTTGTTACATCTCTGCCTTCATGCGATCTTCATGTCACGTCATCACCTCATAGCCGGAATCTCCAATGTTTCTTTCATCATCAATGGACCTTCTCAAGATTGGAACCTTGTTCCACCTCTGTGTTGTCAACAACCCTCCTCTTGCATTCGTTGCATTTGGTATGATGTCTTTAGCTGCTATTCATGATGTTGCTCAGTGTGATGTTGCTGTTGTCATATCTTGATTTCCTTGTCTATGAACAACTTCATGTCTTTGTGGGTAGGCCTGTCCATGGACACTTGATCAACTGCATCCCCAAGTGTGCTCTGAATAGTGTCTTTGTCTTTTCTCTCCTAGAAACCATTGTACTTGTACTGCTGAGAGGTAGATGAACACCTGGGATACCTGGAGACATGGCAACACTCATGGCAAGCAATTTGTCTGTCGAAAACCAAAATGAACATGAGAACTGACTTGCAACATACCTAGGTGCATGATCATGAAGGTTGCACAATTTCGGCAGGGAGGTCGAGAGACCGACTGCCAAGACTGCACAAGACAAAGCCTGGGCTGTTAGGAGACTGTTTGACTACCGAAACGGCACAATGTACAGTCCATTCTGGCTATTGACTGGTGGGATTGTGCAATGCACAATTCCAGCTTAGAAGGACTGATGGCCTAGGGACATATCTGCATAATTACTTGGGTCAAGCAGCCATTGTCCTTGAGAAATGCATAAAACAGTCATGGAGGCCAATGTTGGGTAGGAATGTGAAAATCTGGAGAGGAAGGTGAGCCTTCCTTCCCCATATTGCACAATGCAGCCCTGGTGAAAGCAAATTCTAAGCCAAGGTTGGCCTGACTTGCCAACAGGAAGCTGAAAGCAACTAAGATAGTAAATGCATGGTGAAACTAAGTGATAGCAAAATTGACAGTGCATGCAAAACATGAATTAAAGATTTCACAAACAGATCAACATGCATGTGGGTGAGGTAGTTCGCTGGTTGGGTGAACGTCCGTGCAAAACAGTTTCATGCATGCAACAACAATGAGACACCAACGAAAACTAAAATAGAGCTAGGACAAGATAGTATATATGTAAGTGACAGCTAGCATTCAAAGAAATCAAGAGGGGATTGTGTAATTCCTGGAGGGAAGGCTGGTTGCCCTCCGGAAATGCGTAATTTTCAAGGGGAAGTTGCTTAGCTTGCAGTGTGACCAAGTCTGTGTGAGCAACCTATGAGGGGGATGGATCATTCGTGATCGACAAGCTGCCTTTGTGAGAGGAAAACACTTGAATCTAGAGTACTTGACGAAGAAAGACAAAGTGTTGTATAAAGTTGGTAGGGAGGCTCCAAAACAGGCTAAGGAAAAATTTTGGAGGGTGGTCATAGCTGCTACAATATATGGTTAGGAGTCTTTTCCATTGCAGGTTGGACTACTCAGGGGTGATTAATCTAAATATTAATTACAGGTGGTTCATTTCTTCTCCTCAACCCCCTCCAACATTATGGAAATAGTGCGAATAATTTGTGAATCCACTACTCGTACAAATGGTGAATCATTTTGCTCCTCATGCTCCTCACTAGGCCTGATCATCTCATCATTCTTGAACATCGTCCAAATTATGTGAGCCTTGGCATTTCATTTACTTAGTATTGTTTTTACATATGGTTTTTTACTTTGTTTTGTTATATCAGTACATTATGGTTAAAACATTTGTTTATTCACACATGCTGGAATTGTGAGACATTGTTTTGGCATAATGAACCAATCAATAAGGAATATCTATCTAATGGTCTATCTCTATCCAAAGAGGCCTATATATGCAATGTTTGATAAAGAAAGAAGAGTTCATGATTTTGGAAAGAAAATATGTATTGTTTTGGCAACGCTCTGTTTCTTTTGATGCATATGTTACTCAGAATATTAATGCAATATGAATGGTGATTCCTACGTTTTGGGATTCCATTATGTCTCTTCTCCTTAGCTTTCCATAAATGTTTCATGTTCTTTTCAGACTTCATGTTAAGTAGATGTTAGATGTTTCTCCTCTTAAATACAGATTCATTTAAATCAAATTTTTATGAAGGATGCCTATACAGATTGTGGAATTCATATATTTAAATATTCTCCATGAGTCTTAGCATTCCCCATGATTTCTTGGTTGTCATTTCTTTCAAAGTCCTTATATGTGTGAATACTTGATATAAGAAGATCTATATGATGGATTTCTTTTTTTATTTCTATTTTTGTTGCATCTATATAAAAAAATGAGTTGTAAGTCCTCAGATGGTATTGGCCTCTATTGGTTGATAAGTTATATTACTAAGTACCTCTTATGTATAAAGATCTAGATTTCCTAGGCATTGGTCTCCATGCAATCTAGACTCTGTCTCTAGGATCAACAACATCTTTTGGCATTGTTGTCAAGGAATGTATTAGAGAATTTTTCCCTGGGATACGAAATTCAAGAACTCTTTGTTAAGGTGAGAAAAGACGTATGGATTGTAGATTCATCACCTTGGTGACTCCACTATCCAAATCTTAAGAAAATCATCCTGGATTTTATGAGACTCCGCACCCATTTAGATATATCTAAAAAAAATCTCCATCTGTATATGATCTAGAAAAAATAAATTACAGGAGAATTTGGAAGGAAAAACCCCTCACTAGTGATGCTACTATCTCCTCATTCCTTGAAGCTTCATCATCCAGCTCTCAGCACACCATCATTCATTGCTCATACTTTAATACTAAAGTATTAACGTATACCTTTGAAAGTGGTCTTATACATAATATATTTCCCTCAGAAGTCAAGGAAGAAGAAGTTTCAGTTAATACTCCTTCCTTTTCGTTTCCTACTCCCCCTAAGATCGAAAAGGGAAAAGACATATTCACTGGCAGTCATACCCATTAGATAAACGATTCCACAAGTCTCATTCCATCTACCCTTTCATCCATTGTCACAGTACAGAGACCTCTGATAAATCTAACACAACCTCCATTTATATAGATGTCAATCCCAGGCTTCCTACTAAGAAACTATGCACCATTAGACCTACCTTAACCTCTAAGTACCATGCCACAAGACAACCTTAAACTCTAGCCCATACTTAATGGAGAAGATAATGTACATTTGCACAAAATTTAATTGTTGAAAACTTAGATGTGGTATTGAGGCTCTTTGTTCAATCCCTTGATGGAGAGAACAGAAAGTGGTTTAAATATTTTCCACATGCTTCCATTGCTACTTGGGAAGAGATTGAGAACTCCTTTACATAGAAGTGGGGAGAAAAAGAGAGATCACGGATATATCCTAACAAAGTTCAATTCCATAAAGAAAAATCTAGATGAAGATATTTCAGAATTTATAAAGAGGTCTAACAAGCAAGACTGATCCTGGGGAAAGGTAGAAAGGAGAGGAAGTATCTTCCTCTAGTTAAGGAAAATAATCACAACAACAAAAGTTGGAATAAATGGATAAGTTAATAAAAATCTTATCACATAAACCAGTTAAGCTATAATTAGTAAACTAAAGTCTCCCCAAACAGAATGCTCATGTTCCTAATGGAGGCTTTAATCTCTAGCACCAAACACAACCATTAAAGATACTACAAAGAGAAAGAAAGGAGAAGCTAGACCATATTCCCCCCCCCATTGTACATAGAGGATGACTCGGATGAGAAGTCACAAGGCACTCATGAAATACAAGGGAACTTGTACTCTTCTTTCTCGCAAGAGGAGCAAGAAATCATAACTAATCCAGAAGAAGGGAACGATATGGATGCAACATTGAACGATGGAAAGATAGGTCACTACTGTAAAAAAACTGTAGATTTCATGCATGCCCAACTACATTGAATTTATGATCTTCGGTCCTCTAGGAAAAGGTCAAGAGAACAAGACTAGCATGAAGGTGCTTCTCCCTAAGAGACCCTTGGATCATCTAATAAGGGAAAAGGACCCTTAGACTCAAATATGTCAAAAAAGAAGGACTCCTTAAATAGATATTTCTATAAGACCAAAGATCTTAAAGACGATAAGTCACCCCTTACATCAAAACAGGCCTGTGAAAAGGAAAGAGAATTGAAAAAATCTAGAAACATGGAGAAAGGACCAATTGTTTTCAATCTTTGAAAGGAACTCAAAAAAGTCAAAATCCTTGTTCCTTTAATTGAACTCCTGAAACAACCTAATTTATGCTTCCATCCACTCCAGCACCATCACATGACTATTTAAATCTTCAAGAGGAAAGGCCTATGGTAGTTTTTGGACCTACTGTTGAAGAGAAAGATCCCTCTATTGCACCCTTCTATGTTACTCTAGTAATACATGACCTCCTACTTCACAATTGTATGCTAGACTCAGGTGCATCTCATAATCTCATGCCATTATGTGTAATGGAGAAACTTGGTTTGCAGATAACTAGACCCTATAAAGAGCTTTACTCTTTTGATTCTAAGAGAGTAAAATTCTTGGGAATGATAAAGGACCTAGTAGTGAACTTGGCTCAGATCCTAGTTAAGAGTGTAGTAATGGACATCATGGTAGTAGATATCCCTGCAAGATTTTGCATTATCTTTTCAAGATCCTAGGGTTCGAAAATTGGAGGTTCCATCAAGTTAGATCTAACTTATGACACCATCCCTACCTTTGGAGGGGAAGAAAGAAGGTTGCATAGAGAGTCAAGGTTCATAAAAATAATTTCCAAAGATGAGGGCTCGAAGAATTCTCCTGTGTAGGGGAAAGAGATTGACCTCTCTTGTCTACTATTAGAAGAAGATGAAATCATCTTAGAAGAAGCTAAGGTACACCCAACGGTCTAATTATATGATCAACACAAAGCCAAAGGAAAAATATGGAAGTTATATTTTGATGGGGCTAATTCCATAGAAGGTAGTGGAGCAGGGATATTGTTAGTATCCACAGAACTTAGCTTGATCCCTCTTTCATTTAAAATATAATTTTAGGCAACAAATAACGTGGAAGAATACGAAGCATTACTACTTGGCCTGCAAATAGCAAGGAATATGAATATTGAATGTCTCACAGTATATGGAGACTCCGAGCTAGTGGTGAATCAAATAAAGAATCAATGTTAGACTAAACATCCCACACCAAGGGCCTATAGAGATAAAATGTGGGACTTGATGGACAACTTCTTCTTGGCCTTTAATGCTCAATTCCTACCGAGGATCTGAATGGTTGACTCGCTTGCTATAGCTGGCAACAACTTTAAGCCTCCCCATAACCCACTTCTCGGGTATGAATTTGAAGTCAGATACAAACCCTCTATACCCGATAATGTGAAGCATTGGCAAGAATCTGATGATGACAAGAAAATCCAAAACTTTATAAAATTCATTGGAGAATTTTCAAATTCAACTATTGACCAAGAAGTGGAAAAAATGATAGAAGAAAAGACAACTTCTTGGAAAGAGACTATTGCAGGACACATAGTCTTCCAATTGAAGGGGAATAATATCCCTCGTAGTCTAGTCCCATTGAAAAGGCTATTCAATAAAAACAATGTAGCCTCAAAGCCGACAAAACATAGAATGGATGAACAATACTGCAATTTTAGCTCGTAGGATGAACCCCAAATGATCAGATTGTCAAAAGGGATCCCCTTGCAATAAAAACAAAGGTACTTAAATCTCTTTAAAGTTTGTAAAGATGTTTTTCTCTTGGTCGTATGATCATTTTAAGACATTTGATACTAATATTATTCAGCATAAGATTCCTCTAAAAAGTGAAATGAAACATTGTAAGAAAAATATTTGTAATCGATAAATCCTCTCCTACTCCCATATATTGGGAGGGAAGTGAGGAAACTTATATAAGTCAAAATCATAGTACCTTTGAGATATTCTAAGTGGGTGGAAAAATTAGTTCGGGTCAGGGAAAATAATGGAGAAATAAGGTTGTGTATGGATTTTTGAAACCCTAATAGAGCCTCATTAAAAGACAACTACCCACTACCTAAGATGGACTAAATATATTACAAAAGGAGGTTGGCTCAACCTGGATGTCCCTGATGGATGGTTTTTTAGGATACGACCAAGTAGCAATACACCTAGATGACCAACAGAAGGTTGCCTTCACCATGCCTTCAGGAACCTTCATGTATGCTCATATGCCATTTGGCTTTATAAAAATTGGAGTGAATTTTCAAAGGGCCATGGATATAACACTTGTGGGAGAACAAGATAAATTTGTAGTGGTCTATTTATATGACATCACAGTCTTCTCCAAGACTGATGAGGAACATATATTGCACCTTAATATCACCTTCAAAAAATGTAGGAGATATGGATTATCTCTAAATCCAAAGAAATTTGAGTTTTCTCTAAGCAAAGGAAAATTGTTGAGAGATATAGTGGCATAGGAGGGAGTAAAAATCGATCCTAAGCAAGTGGAGGCTATTAGTCACATTCCATTTTGTAGGAGCAAGAAAGAGATTCAAGTGTTTTTGGGAAGGATCAACTTTCTAAGAAGGTTCAAAACCTAATTATGTTGAAATAGTGAAAGGTATCACTAACATGCTGAAAAAGGAGAATGAAGTAAAATGGAGCCCAACTTCTCTCGAATCCTTTCCTAGAATCAAAGCATCCTTTGCAGATGCACCTGTGCTAGTTGGCCCTGATTATTTAGCACCCTTTTATATGTTTTTAATCTTAAGCTCACACTCTCATTGTTGTACTGTTACAAAAGAATAAGGAAGTTTACAAACAACCGATAGCTTTTTTCAGTCAATTATCAAGAGATGTTGAACTAAAGTACAACATTTTGGAGAAACAGGCTTATGCTCTTGTCAAGGCATTGAAGGCATTCAGATTCTATGTCTTATAGTCCGAAATTATAGCACATGTTGCAGCAACAACAGTTAAAGACATTTTGGTGCAAAGAGACAATGATGGCAAAAGAGGAAGGTGGATCACTAAGATTCATGAATATTACTTAGACATTAAGCCTACTAAGCTTATCAAAGGGCATGTATTAGCTAAAATCCTATCAGAACCTAGCTTCACAAAAGTAGAGAGTAGGTTAGCCAAAAATTGGTTAATTATCAACACAAATGAAATCTTCATTTGACAAGAAGGAAACTGACAGGCCACTTCAACCTAGCGATTTGGTCTTAAGGTGGGATTTCTTAAGGGAGGAAAAAGGAAAACATGGAAACTTAGATCCATTGTGGTTCAGCCCCTTCAAAATCTCTGAAGTAAAAGGAAATAATACTTTTTTGCTGGAAAACCTAGAAGGAGAATCACTGGAACTACCAGTGAATGGGAAGTTCCTCAAACTCTATTTCTATCACTAAAGGTACTTTCCCCTAATTCATTGTAAATATTGGTGTGATATACATAAATATGTTATGGTTTTCAAAGTTATTTGTTTGTTTTCATGAGTTTTTTTTTAAGACTCCATGCTTAAGGAGAAAATGTCAAGTTGCAGGTTCTTGGTGCGTTGATGTCAATACACCATCCCTAGTTGGAGCCAATGTTATCTCTGAATGTCATATGATTCTCTAGAGATTACAAATAGTGCAATGATCATCAAGAATAAACATGGAATAACCAATTTCGATAAAGTCATAAGGACTAATCCCTCTCGGTGCTTAAACTATGGCACTGTTTACTAGAGGTTTAGGTTTAACCACGGTGCAAGGTGATCAAGAGGTTCGATGCGTATATTTTAAGAAAAGAGTAAAGGGCATGTTCCTCTCTCCACGACCACCATACCTCAACACCCTCGACACTCTTAAAACCAACTCTGTCGGTGTGACTTGCACGACGATTAACAAGATAGGAAGCACCGACGTTAAAAGGTCAAAGAGTGTTTCGACAATCTTGATTGGTTCCGAGGGCTAGCAAAGAACTTGTTATGCCTAGGGTACTCCCTGCCATAGCACGGTGGGGCCATCAGCCATGTGGGTTCCTCTCATTGGCTCCTCATGATTGAAGGCCTAGGGCCTTAAAGGTAAATATAAAACATGCCGGTCCACTCCTGCCTCTGATCTCTGATTCCCAGCCTCTCAGACAACCCTAAGCTACCATGTATGCTCTGCTCCAATCCCTAAGCCCACCATTTGGACAATCATGACCATTCTGCTATAAAATAGTCTTTCACCAATACTTTTCCTTCTCGACAGCTACTATACAACCTCACCATTAATATCCACACCTGATCACCTATGCAAGATCTACCACTCCACGTATCTGAAACGTATAAGGACCACTCCCCAATGTCACTTTTAGTCATTCATGCGGGCTCTAGGTAACCCAACCACCTGTATTTTTCTTTTGTTCACTCAATCAAATGAAGAAAATTGCTCACACAACTCCCAAAACCCATGAGGCAAAGTCTATTGGTGTCGAACCCTTGGTAGACACTAAGAGTTAAATTGTAGAATCCACTTGTCCTTATTCACTCATCGACCTCTATTATGAATTATTTTCTAACCATGTGAAGAATGAAGACCATTTTAAGGTTGTCAACTCCAGTCTATATTTTCAAATTGCACCTTCTATTCATCATTTCCCTAAATTCATGTCCTGCTTAGCCACAGCATACCAAGAGGATAAGAATTACTTTGTTTTTGTCTCAGGGACTAAAATCCTGGAAATAACTCCTACCTTAATCCAAAAGGATTTAATTTTTCCTGTTTCTTCCACAATGTAGTAGTTCACCGATGCTACCTTGGTTCATCACTTCATTACTCTCCCTCCTTATGAACAATAGTCCTTCCTGGAACAAATCCTTGCTCCTAAAATTAAATCTCTTCCCCTAGAAGAGTGATTCTCAATAACCCTTTTCTAGAAATATATTTGGTCCATCCTAGTTGTAATCGTCTGTTTAACAGGTGAGGATAGATTGAAAATAATAAATAAAGCCATCCTGGTGTTTCTGGATAAGATGAAGAAGCCTGACTGCCTACTTAACATGCCACTCTACCTATTCGTTGCCATATACCTTCAACCTCATTATTTCCCTCCTTCTTCTTACTTTCGCTACTATTCACTTCCATTTTACTTGTTCCTGTATACCCATGTCAAAGAATTTCAATGTCTAGATATTCAAGTGTTTTCTCCCAGTAAGAAACAAAATTATGTTTTTGAGTGGAATATGTCTGTGAAAAAAAGGTTGTGCTTGGGCGGGCAGTCCCAATTTATCTCAACCTTCATGGCCATTACCTACTAGATCATTCATGGAACCCCATTGCCCAGAATTTTCACACAACAAAAAGAGTTCCTCCAACTCAGGAAGGATTCCATGAGAGGAGACTAGTACCTCTATCATGATTACATAGAGATTCAGGTTTATGGTTTTGAACTTCATCCATATCACTTGCCAATATCCATTCCTATGAGGATATTCACCCTTGAATTCATCTGACAGACCCTTAGAGTAGACCTGCTTCATTTTGTACCAGCAAAGAAAGGCTACATTTTTAAAATTAGACAGCTAGAAGGTCCTTTTGTGGCAAACACAAGGCAATATTTTAAAATAGTTGAAGCCCTACTTGAATCCGAGCTAGAAAAGGAAGACACTTGGCATTATGATCCCCAAGTCATCATTGACCGAAGGATAGAAAAAATTAAAGCATCAACTTACGCACATGAGTCAAAACCAGAAATTGAATGGGGAGGTAAATTTGATTCATGGTCTCTTAATATAGAAATGGAAATCAACTCCCCAGTAAGCACATGCAAAGCATAAAAGAGGACTGTTGAATCAACATGGGATACTGACACAAAGGAAGGCCATATATATAAGAAAGCCAAAAGTCAGGGTCTAGAACAGGAGGAAGAACAGGAAGAGGAAGTGGGGATACAACTAGAGAAACCAGTTTCAGATCATCTAGGCCTTTAGATCAACCTGGAAAATCCACCAGTAGTCACAACTTCACCCACAACTAAAGTAGCCATTCCAGATCTTGAGGATAGGGCTGCTGCTACAGGATCCAGTTGGCCTCTAGGAGAATCTATAGATGAAAGAAACAAAAAGGTAAAAGAGAGAATGTAAAGAGAAATGGCTACCCAATGAACCCCTTGGCACACTAAACTACTAATTGTTATGGACCTCGAGAAGGATGAAATGATAATTTCACTACAACAACCATCAATCCAGATCTTATCTACAGGACCTCAGTTCAAGACCTTGGAGGCCTCCCTAAACTTAGCTAGTGTCCCTTTGTTAGATAAGTTCAACCTACATAAGAAGTTTAGGGAAATTCTATATAATTATTTGGGTAAAAACCTCATGACTATCAATAGAGCTGAGACATATATAGGAAAAGTCTCCAAAAAAATGAAAATAGAGAATTCTAACTCCAGAGCTCTATATATCCAAAAATAATCATATAAGGAGTTTATAATTAAACTGGGTATCAACCTAGATGACATATTAGCCATAGAAGTCATTATATAGTCAACTCAAAAGGAAAATCATGAGTTAAGGCATAGGCTAAAGATGCATGGTGGTGAACATGTGCAGACAAAAGAGTTGGCATAGGTCGAAATCGAGAAAGAAAAGACAATGGAGTTGAGAGACAATAAAGATAAAATATTTTCTTTGGAGAAAACTTTGATCGAGTTCGAAAATAAGATAGACTCTCATGTATGTATAGTAGTAGTTCCTGAAGATCACAGAACCCCACTAATCACCTCAGTCAAGATTTCACCGAGCTTCAACTTTCTGAAGGTGAACTAAAAAATACAGAAAGGACTTAGACACTGCCAAAGGCCAACTACCTTAGAAAGAGAAACAAATACAAACCTTAGTTATTAATGTTGAACACATCACTAAAAACCTACAGGGTACAATACAGGAGATATCTGAACTGGAGGCTAAATTGAAGGGGAACATGTTTCTTCATGAAGGCATGCAGTTGGTGTAGGACGAGACCATTGAGGAAATGAATTGCAACTAGGAACATGTGACTTTTATACATGATCACAAGGTCATTAGTTAATATTTTGAATCACAAATAACAAATGGTAAAGATATGAGAATAAGGAAATCCCAATTTTCTCTGAAATTCATTCATTTCTTAAAAGAGAGGCCAATTGAGGAGCTGAGACCAATAGGAAAAGAAGATTGAGTCAGTGTAGTGGAGGAGATATCTAAGGTGGTCTTGAAAGATGAAGCCAGAGCTAGAGCAAAGAAGAGCCTCATAAGGGTACAAAAGGATGTGGTTTACTTCAATGAATAGTTTGATAAGATCATATAGGCTGGGTTACCTAACCTCTAGGGAACTCATGCGGAATCGCTACCTCAGAAGTAGTATAATAAAAAAATAAAAGAGGCTAAAAACAAGGTAGGATCATCTCACGAAAAACAACCACTCTTATGGGTAAATTTGTGGTAAATTTCTTAAAGAAGGAATTTCGGCTACTCAAGATGGTTAGGAGTATTTTTCATCATAGGTTGGACTACTCAGGGGTGATTGATCTAAAGATTAATTACAGGCGATTCAGTGCTTCTCCTCAACCCCCTCCAACCTTATGGCAACAATGCAAACACTTTGTGAATACACTACTCGTACAAATGGTCAACCATTTTTCTCTACATGCTCTTCACTAGGCCTAATCATCTAATCGTTCTTGATGATCATTCAATTTATGTGAGCCTTGGCATTTCATTTACTTTAATATTATTTTTACTTATGGTTTTTTACTTTGTTTTGTTATACCATTACATTATGGTTAAAACATTTGTTTATTCGCACACGCTAGAATTTTGAGACATGGATCTCAGAACACCTTGTCCATCTCTCAGAACACCATCATTCATTGCTCAGAATTTACTAGTAAAGTCTTAACCTCCAAAAGAAATTTGATACATAATATCTTTCCCTCGGAAGTCAAAGAATAATAAGTTTCAGTTAATACTCCTTCCTTCTAGTTTCCTGCTCCCCCTGAGATCGAAAAGGGGAAAGACGTCTTCACTGGAAGTCATACCCATCATATAAACAATTCCACAAGCCTCATTCCATCTACTCTTTCATCCATTGTCATAGTACAGAGAACTCTGATAAATCTAACACAACCTCCATTTACACATATGGCAATCCCAGGCTTCCTACTAAGAAAATATGCTCCATTAGACCTACCTTAACCTCTAAGCACCATGCCACAAGACTACCTTAAACCCTAGCCCATATTCAATGGAGAAGAGAATGTACATTTTCACAAAATTTAAACATTGAACACTTAGATGTGGTATTGAGGCTCTTTGTTCAATCCCTTGATGGAGAGGCTAAAAAGTGGTTTAAATATTTACCACATGCTTCCATTTCTACTTGGGAAGAGCTAGAGAACTCCTTTACGTAGAAGTGAGGAGAAAAGAGAGATCACATATATATCCTAACAGAGTTAAATTCCATACATAAAAAACCAAATGAAGATATTTCAGAACTTATAAAGAGGTTTAGCAAGCAATACAACAACCTGCCCATTGAAATGAAGCCTCCCGAGGCTGCTACCTGAGTAGTCCTTATTGGGTCTTTTGAATCCGAGTTTCATTTCACACTAAGGAGAGGAATTCTCACACATTGGATTAGATCCAAATTGATGCCCTTGAGGTGGACATAAATTTCACATCCACGGGAATGTTGAGAGGCAACACTAATGCTAGGGAAAAGAAGCAAGGAGAGGAAGTATATTCCTCTAGTCAAGCAAAATAATCACAATAAAAAATGTTGGAATAAATGGATAAGTTAATAAAAATCTTATCACATAAACTAGTTGAGCTATAACTGGAAAACCAAAGTCTCCCCGGACAAAATTCTCAAGTTCCTAATGGAGGCTTTAATCCCTAGTACCGAATACATCGATTATAGATATTACAAAGAGAAAGGAAGGAGAAAATAGACCATATTCCCCCCCATTGTACATAGAGGATGACCTGGATGACCAGTCACAAGACACTCATGAAATACAGGGGAACTTGTACTCTTCTTTCTCAGAGGAGGAACAAGAAATCAGAACTCATCAAAAAGAAGAGCATGATATGGATTCATCATTGAACGATGGGAGATAGGTGAATATTGTAAACCATTTGTAGATTTGATGTAGGCCCAATTGCATAGGAAATATGATCTCTAAGCGTCTAGGAAAAGGTCAAGAGAACAAGACCAGCATGAAGATGCTTCTCCCCAAGAGACCCTTGGATTGTTTGACAAGGGAAAAGAACCCTTAGACTCAAATATGTCAAAAAAGGACTTCTTAAATCAAGATTTATATAAGCTTGAAGACCCTAGAGAGGATAATTCACCCCTCACATAAAAGCAAGCCTGTGAAAAAGAAAAAGAACTGGCAGAATCTTGCAGCATGGAGAAAGGTCCAACTATTTTCAATATTCAAAAGGAACTCAAAAAATCAAAATCCTAGTTCCTTTAAATGAACTCCTAAATCAACCCACTTATCAAGCCCAAGTCTCCCAGTTTATGCTTCCATCCACTTCAGGACCATCACATGATTGTTTAAATCTTCAAGAAGAAAGGCCTATGGTATTTTTTCGACCTCGTGATGAAGAGAAAGATCCCTCTACTACACCCTTCTATGTGGCTCTTGTAATACATGGCATCCTACTTCACAATTGTATGTTGGACTCAGGTCCCTCTTATGATCTCATGCCATTAAGAATAATGGAGCAACTCGGTTTGCAGATAACTACAACCTATAGATACATGTACTCTTTTTATTCTAAGAGAGTAAAATGCTTGGGAATGATAAAGGACCTAGTAGTGAACATGGCTCAGATCCTAGTTAAGAGCATAGTAATGGACATCATGGTAATGGATATCCCTGCAAGATTTGGCATGCTCTTGTCCAGATCCTGGGGTTCGAAAATTGGAGGTTCCATCAAGCTAAATCTAACTTATGCTACCATCCCTACCTTTGGAGGGGAAGAAAGAAGATAATATAGAGAGTCAAGGTTCATAATTTTTTTTTTCAAAGCTAAGGGCTCAAATAATGCTCTTGTGTAAGGTAAAGAAAATGACCTATCTTGTACGCTTTTAGAAGAAGATGACATCATCTAAGAAGAAGCTTAGGTACACACAATAGTCCAATTAGACAATCAACACAAAGCCAAAGGAAAAGTATGGAAGTTATATTTTGACGGGGCTAGTTCTAGAGAAGGTAATGGAGTAGGGGTGCTATTAGTATCCCTAGATGGTAGCTTGATCCCTCTTTCATTTAAACTAGAATTTGAAGCGATAAGGGATACTAGTCTTGCAACTGAAGGGGAATACTATCCATTGCAACATAGTCCCACTGGAAAAGATATTCAATAAATATGATTTAGCCTCAAAGACGACAGAACACAGAATATATGAATAGGTGGAAGATTGCAATATTGGCTCGAAGGATGAACCATAGATGATCAGATTGTCAAAAGGGATCCCCGTGCAATACAAACAAAGGTATTTAAATCTATTTAAAGTTTATAAATATCTTTTTTCTTGGTCATATGATGATTTGAATACATTTGATACTAACATTATTCAACATAATATTCCTCTAAAAAGTGGAATGAAATCTTGTAAGCAAAATCTCTAGAAGACCAATCCTCTCCTGCTCCCATCTATTGAGAGGGAAGTGAGGAAACTTCTACAAGCCAAAATTATAGTGCCTTTGATATATTTTGAGTGGGTGGAAAACTTAGTTTTGGTCAGGAAAGAAAATGGAGAAATAAGGTTATGTGTGGATTTTCGGAACTTTAATAGAGCCTCCTTAAAATACAACTACCCACTGCCTAAGATGGAATGCATATTACAAAAGGTAGTTGGATTGGCTCGGATGTCCATGATGGATGGTTTTTCAAAATACAACTAGGTAGCAGTACACCGAGATGACCAAAATAAAATTGCCTTCACCACGCCTTGGGGAACCTTCATGTATGCATGTATGCCATTCGACCTTATAAACACTGGAACAACTTTTGAAAAGGCCATGGATATAACATTTGTGGGAGAAGAAGATAAATTTGTATTGGTATATTTAGATGATATCACAATCTTCTCCAAGACTGATGAGGAATATATCTTTCACCTAAAACTCACCTTCAAAAAATGCATGAGACATGGATTACCTCTTAATCCAAAGACGTCTTAGTTTTCTCTAAGCGAAGGAAAATTGTTTGGACATATAGTGGCATAGGAGGGAGTAAAAATTGATCCTAAGAGAGTGGAGGCTATTAGTCACATTCCCTTGCCTAGGAGCAAGACATATATTCAAGTGTTTTTGGGAAGGATCAACTTTCTAAGAAGTTTCATACCTAATTATGTTGAAATAGTGAAAGGTATCACTGACATGCTGAAAAAGGAGAATGAGGTAAAATGGAGCCCAACTTCTCTGGAATCCTTTGTAGAAGCACCTGTGCTAGTCAACCCTAATTATTCAACACCTTTTTATATCTTTGATTTGCTTCCCTTCATACTATTGTTGTTGTGATGTTACAAAAGAATAAGGAAGGTTATGAACAACCGATAACTTTTTTCAATTTGTTGGGTTCTGTTATATTCTTTCCACGAATAACCTATGTAGTGAACTGGGGGGTTAGAGGGGGAGCGATAGCCCCCCTTGTTCAGAGGGTGGGTAGCCCCCCTTTACGGGGTCCGGGGCAGCGCCCCGAGAATTTTTTTTTTGGACCCTATATTAGGTTGGGCGAACCTACCTATGGTTTTCAGTCCATGGTTTCGGACGCAATGGTTTTCGGTCCATGGTATTGGATGCTTCGGCATGTATAAATATGTATTGTAACATTGAAAGGAACATAATGAAAAATCAAGTTAGTAGTCCTAGTTTTGGGATCCAGTGGGAAATCTCTGTGTAAATGTGTTTTATGTGTTATGCTCTCGCATTTTTATTTTTCCTATGATTTAGAATTCGTATGCAGGTAATTTCTGTACGGGGTTAAAACCTACATTTGTTATTATAGCTGTTTTGGCTTCAAGGGGATGCCTTTGTTGCTGAGGGGTTTCGCTCGGGCCTGTGATAGACCCTGTTCAGTGGGAGATCTGCGAGATCGATTCTGGTGGTGAAAGAAGATGGTGAGAAACTAAAAGATAGAGATTGAGAAGTTCAATGGTTAGAATTTTAAGTTGTGGAAACTCAAGATGGAGGATCTGTTTATGGATAAAGATCAGTGGATCGCGGTATATCCAGGTACTAAACCAACAGGAGTGACCGATGAAGAATGGAAGAAGTTGGATCGAAAGGCAAAGAGCACAATACAATTGTGTGTCTTAGATTCAGTATTGTTGAATGTATCAGGGGAAGCTATGGTGAAGGCTTTGTGGGACAAGTTAGGGACTTTGTACCAATCTAAGTCTCTGGTGAATAAACTATTCCTGCGGAAAAAGCTGTATAACCTAAGGATGAAAGATGGAGACTCGGTGATAGAGCATCTGAAAGTGTTTAATATTATGGTAAGTCAGTTATCATATGTTGATATTAAAATTTCAGATAAACATAAGTGCATCAGTCTGTTGTGTTCTCTACCAGATTCATGGGATAGTCTAGTTATTACAATAAGTAGCAATGCAACTGCTTTGCATCTTGATGAAATAGTCTCAGCCTTGCCGACAGAGGAGATGAGACGGAAAAATACGGACAACCAGAATGGTGATGCCTTGTCTATACGAGGACAGTCCCAGAACAGAAACAAAAATAAGTCATCGAGTGGGAGATCTAAATCTAGAGGGAGATCTAAATCTCCAGGAAAACCTATAAAGGTG